>WYDI02031027.1:22879-54096 GCA_009867235.2 Psittacus erithacus | reverse complement strand
CCCCTGAGCCTTCTCTTCTCCATCTGACCCCCCCAGGTCCCTCAGCCGTTCCCCATCACTGTGCTCCAGGCCCTGCACCAGCTCCGTTGCCCTTCTCTGGCCCCACTCCAGCACCTCAATGTCTTTCTTGTAGTGAGGGGCCCAGAACACAGAATTCAAGGTGCAGCCTCACCAGTGCCCAGTGCAGGGGGACAATCACTGCCTTGGTCCTGCTGCCACACTGGTGCTGCCACAGGCCAGGATGCTGTTGGCCTTTTTGGTTGCCTGGGCACAAGCTACTCATGTTCAGCTGCTGTTGATCAACACCCCCAGGTTCTTTTCCACCAAGCAGTTTTCCAGCCACTCTTCCCCAAGCCTGGAGCATTCTATGGGGTTGTTCTGACTCAAGGGGAGGACCCACCCCTAAGCCTTGTTGAATCTCATACAACTGGCCTCTGCCCAGCCATCCAGCCTGTACAGATCCTCTGCAGAGCCTTCCTACTCTCAAGAAGATCAAGGCTGCCAGCCAACTTGGTGTCATCTGCTAACTGACTGAAGGTACATTTGATCCCCTCATCCAGATCATTGGTGAAGACATTAAACAAAACTAGCCCCAGTACAGAGCTCTGGGGAACACCACTTTGTCCAGCCACCAACTGGATTTAACTCCATTCACCACAACTCTTAGGGCCTAGGCATCCAGTCAGATTTTTACCAAGCAAACAGTATGCCCGTTGAAACCATAAGCAGCCAGTTTCTCCTGGAGAATGCTGTAGGAAATGGTATCAAAGTCTTTACTAAAGTCTAGTTAGACGACATCCACAGCCTTTCCCTCAACCACCTTGTCATAGAAGGAGATCAGGTTAGTCAAGAAGGACCTCACTAGCATCATCCCTCAAACACTGGTGTGCTGCCCCAGGCTTATCTCTAGTAAATCTGATTGTATTCCTTTGTTCCTTCAAATGTAGTTTAAAGCTCTTTCATGTTCCCTGCTAACTCCTGTGCAAATACCCTTTCCTTCTTTGAGTCTAGTGTCAGCTTCATCTGTCTCTAGCAGGTCTGGTGTTGTGTGAACCAACCCCTGACCAAAAACCCCCAAGTTCTGCTGACGTCAGGCTTGAAGCCAGTTATCAATCTGCTGGCTCTTCTTTTAAATGTTTACCACTCTTTGAAAGGTCCACGATTACCTCAGTTCACTTGTTTTTCTCATATTGCTCCTTTTCAAGCTCAGGAAAACCATTCTCCCATCCCCCGAAAAGCTAGAAGCACTTTATCTATCTGTGAGATTTTATTTAGCTTTATTACATAAAAACTATAAAAGAAGATACAAATATTTTGTAATGCTGTTACTTCAGGAATTTCATTGGGCTGTTAACAATATCAGAGACAGAAAAAGCAATTCCTTCTGACATTTCTCATATTTCTGTAACCGAGGTAAAATATATTTATCCAATGAGGCATACTGCTACATTTTTTTGGTTGGTTATGTCTATGGTAACAAACAGGAACAGGGAACAGGCAACAGCTTCAAGGCAACGTAGCATTAACCGGCTTACATCTGTACTCCTTTGTAAGCTCTAAAATGGTTTATTTGGGAAATAGCTAGTTCAAGACATGTAAAAGAGACACAGAGAATGAGTTAATGGTGGAACAGTTTATAAAATCTGAGATCCAGGCATGAGTTCCCTTCTAGGCTGTCTTTAATTTCCTGTTATATTCATAGGATCATAGAATGGTCAGGGTTGGAAAGGACTTTAGATCATCCGGGTCCAACCCCCCTGCCACAGGCAGGGACACCTCACAATAGACCACGTCTCCCAAGGATCTGTCCATGTCCTTGAGCAATGCCAGGGATGGAGCATTCACATCAACTTCGGGCAACCTGCTCCAGTGCCTCACCACCCTCGCAATAAAGAACTTCTTCCTTATATCCAACTTAAACTTTAAACGCATTCCCCCCTGTCCTGTCACTACAGCCCCTATTGAAAGGTCCCTCTCTAGCATCCTTGTAGCTCCCTTCAGACACTGGAAGGCTGCTCTGAGGTCTCCACGCAGCTTCTCTTCTCATCAACAACTAAGCAAGCATTTGTCTGTTTGAAGAATACCAGTTGATTTCTGTCATCACACTCATTTGCTTGGATGCCTACATGTAGTTATGCGTATAAATCTGTTTGGTTTTCCAATTGCAGTTATTTTCTGGATCACAAGTTAGAGATCCTGTCCATCTCTTACAACCACAATGATAAAAAAAGGCAATGTCACTGACGTGTTCTGTTCCTCTGTAGGATCAAGCAAGGCAAATTAGTGCCTAATGCAAATTACATCAATCTAACCTAAACCTTTTATAGTATACACAAAAAAGAATTGCTCATGCTCACAGATTCACAGCTTTGATGTTTGGTTTTTAAAGCTATTGAAGTCTCAAAAGTGCTTAAAGCCAATACAATTGCATTTTCTCTGTCTGATCTGAACAGGGATCTTAAATGGATGGATTACACTGATTATCGTGGTAATTACTGCTATGGCAGAAGACAACATTATTATGCACGAGAAAGGTGCCATTGGTTTATTGTCATCTACCATTCACCCACATTATCCAAACCAGAATGGCTTGGGCCAAAATCTTCAGAGATGTATCGAAATTAAGCACCTTGCTCCTTGTTTTGACCAAGCCTTCCTTTATGATTTATCTACTCCATCCAGTCCATTGAACTTCACAGTAATTACAGCACACTTGGTCACAGGTCTATTCCATTTAGATTTTATAATTACAAATACTGGTTGGATTGGTCCCTTAGGCACAAAACGCATACTGTAATGATGTTTTCAGTAGGTGGCATTGTGTGACCTGTAGCTCCTTCAGACTTAGCACCATTAAAACTCCCCTCTTCTCTTTTTTGTTTTGATGCTTAAAGCAGTTAACACGCTTCCCCATTAGTCTCAACAAAGTGCAAAACTCATTCCATTTTGTATTTCTATTTGGTGTGTGTATATGTATATACCAAAATATATCTATATTCATGAAATCTTATCTGTTCTCCTTCCACCCTCCCTGTCTGTCCTCTTCCTTCCCTACATCCATATTTACTGCATTAACTTTATCAGTCAGCCTTGAATTTTAGTGTGTTGCTGAAGGAAGAATCTGTTTCATCAGCAGAGGAATACAGCAATGCTTCTGAGGAGGTTTTTCTTCCTATTAAGGAAAGGCATTTCCCAGGTAAATGCTTCCTACGGGAGCATTTCTAATAAAGGTGTTTCTGGAGGCCTGATTTTCGGCTGCTGAGTACACCTGGCCAACACTGGTGTTGACACTTACTGGGGCATTTTAAAGCTTCAGCAGGGAGAGATTTGTATGTGTCTATTTAAAAAGATATTATTGAATGTAGTAATTTTTCCTGCAATGTCTCAAAAGAACTATTCCTTATTTTAGACTTTACATTAAGGGAACTGGCCAGTGGATCATGACTCTTGAGATAAATTTATAAGAGATATAAACATGAAGAATCAAGTTTTCTAAGAGAAAGTGCATGTAAGCCAGTGTAGGAGTAGGAAACACCCTCCAGTATCTTTTAAGCTCTCACTGATTTTGTTACCATACTCCTTCTTTCCATTTAGAAGCAATATAAATTAGAATTAAGGGTGAAGTAGCATCTTGCTTGCCAGTATGAAAATCAGCATTGACCTAGCCCTTGAATCTTACCCACAGAACACAGTAGACATGTCCCACTGAGGACATAAATGAAGCTCTCCTGCTTATTATAAGCTTAGGACCTAGACTTAAAGGTGTGATTTTTCCAAGTTGCTTTGACTTTAGCCTTAATCCACTCAGGCTTTACAATATTGAGAGTGTCCTGGTGTTATGGTTTGGAAACATATTTTCTCAAATACACAAAAATTATTGCTGGGAAATCAGTTGACTAACACTTATTTAATTCAAAAAGAAGAATCAGAAAAAGATATGCTACAAAGCTTGGAGAGAGTAACTGCAAGAGAAGAAAAAAGAGAGATCCTTAAAGGGTTAAAGAAAGAGAACAAAATCAGAATGTTTCTGCTGCTGTCACAACACAATATGAACTCCGAGTTCTTCAGGTTTTCAATCCTATCTTCTTCAGAATAGGGTATCTTGTTTGCTTACTGGATTTGCTTTTGGCTAATTATTGTTTCTGGTGTAACTATGTCCTTTTGGCATAACTATTGCTGCTGTTCTGGGGAGTTTTCCTTGTACCTGGTTTTACATTGCCCCTGTCAAGACTTCATCTTGCATTTTTTATGTAAGAACCAGTCTATACCACTACTTCTCTATAAGGGCTTTTATTTAAGGGGAAAATTCCACATATCACATAGTACTTATTTCCAAACAGTGGCTGTGGGAAGTTGGCCTCATGGCTCTATTTAGTTATCTTTGTTTTGGTAACTCTCAAACAATTCTGATTTAGATTTTCTGTGTATCCATAGCAAAAATCTACTACACACAAAAATCCCCGTAGCGTTTAATACTACATCCATTTCTTTCTCTTTGCTGGATTCTAAACCCAGACTTTTTCATTTTAATATGCCTGAGGATATTTTATTATCACATTTGCTTGTCTCCAGGCCAAAATTTCATCTAAGGTGTTTCATCAAATTCTTTTATATGCCAATGAAATGTGCCAACATATAGCACTGGAAAATTTGGGCTATCTTAATGTTAGATGAAAGATGCTCTATCTGTGCTGTCAATTTACCTCAGCTTGAGTTCATGCCAATGCTCAAACTCCCTGGTCATCTGCAGCACCCCCCCATTGACTCAGCCTTCAGCTCTTACTAGGAACAAGCCAAATAACTCTGCAGGTAGAGAGACTCAAGCACTGAGTTTCATACAGGTCTTGTATAAAACTCTGGAGATTAAGAAATCACTTCACAGAGTCATAGAGACTTCAAAGTAATGAGAAAAGCCGTATTTTAAACTAACAAAATGAAACAAAAAGCATTTATATCTTTTTCTTACTTATTCTGATGCCAATTTGCCTTTTGCTTCTTCATCTTCTTTTCCTTGAATTTTTTCTCATTTAAAACTAAGAGTTAAAAAAAAAATGGTTTAAGATAATCTTTTGTATTTGCAAAAAATGTACCAAAATTAATTTTACTTATAGCGAAAGATTACTAAAATATCTTTTCATTCGCTTTGTACAAGACCCTCTATTTCCCCTTTGAACAGTACAAAAATTCTTTGGAAAATATTACAACCTGAACTTTGGAGGAAATCATAGAATCATAGAATGGTTTGGGTTGGAAAAGACCTTAAGATCATCCAGTTCCAACCCCCTGCCATGAGCAGGGACACCTCACACTAGACAATGTCACCCAAGGCTCTTTCCAACCTGACCTTGAACACTGCTGGGGATGGAGCTTTTACCACTTCCTTGAGCAACCTGTTCCAGTGCCTCACCATATACCCATCAGCTACAGAACCTTACATTTCATCTTCCATACTTTCCCATTTTCTGTTCACAGTCTGTAGAGAACCATCACTTTTCTGGGTTTGTGTATCTGTGCCCTTTAACTTTCCATAAGAATTAAATACACCTGCAAACTTTTTGCATTTGTGTGGTTTGGCTCCTATAACTCTCTGCAGACTCCCGTTCCCCCGCCCCATGCACACAGTAATTGCATAATATTGATGTTATTTGCCTATTTATCAATTCTCATTCTGTGCTGCCATACTTCAAAATACCAATTTGCTTCTTAACACCTACAGTGCATATAGAATAAGACTGCTGTTAGCCAAGCTGTCCAAAGTGATTTGTTCCTTTTCAGGCATATTTGCTATTTTAATTATTTTACTTCCTTACAGTGGACACAAACTTTATATTTTTTAAAATCTCCCTGTTTGCCACATCCCTTATGCCCATTAAATTCCTTCTTCCTTAAAAGAAAATGAAATCATTGATAGTCCCTGTTGGATCATGACAGCTTTGCTTGTTGCAATTGTCATTTTTAGTGTATCAGAGCTGACCCAGAGTTTGCCTGACAGTGACACTGCTTTGAAATGAAAATTAAATGAGGATGACAACTCCAGCTGGATAGATAGCTTGTTTGAGAATAGATATTGCAAATAACTAGTGCTAAACCATGATGAATGAGAAGGGAAAACCAGTAAATTTTACAAGAGGAGATGGGTTGTTGTAGCACTGAATAAAGCAAATAGCAGTGTAGTGACATAGAAATAGACCTAAACACGTGATAACAGCAACGTTGTTACTAATAATTTGTTATTCATAATAACTAGTGGCTAATACAGGATGGCACCATGAAGAACCATGTACAGGCAGAAATATTGCCCTGGAGAAATTCTATTCTGGGTTTATTGGCAATATGTAGCTACAATTAAATAATGCAGCACATAGACCAGGTTGTGAAAAGAATTGTGAAAAGGCAAAAGCCTAAAGGAAGATATGGGAGGTTGGAAGGCACCTGAGGGGAAGAGAAGAGTAGAAGGGGATTCCAGATAGAGGGATTCCCAAGGGCTGAAATGAGGACAAGACGCAAACGTCGTATTGTGGGAATCTGCCCTGATATCCCTCCTAGTGAGAAAGAGGATTTGAAAAGAAAATCGTCCCTTATTTGAATTATTTTGCAATATAATTGAAGGTTAAAGATGTGTTTTGCTGCATGCCTAGGCTCTATTTTTCCCACAAGGAAAAGTACTTCCTTCAGAAAGAAGAACAATATGCAGAAGCAGGAGGTAAGCTACCATACTGCAAAAAGAGCGCTGTTGGTCAAGCAACACAGGTCCAGGAAAGGATCCAGTACATCCAGACCTTTATAATACAGGTTGAACACACTAGTAAAATAAACCATCACAGTAAAAGTGCTATGCAGAGGAAAGGAGGAAATGCTTTGGCATATCAACCACATAACATATTGATGCATGAAGCATCAATAATGGTATGGGGAGGTGACAGGTTCCTTTTTTCTCCCACCCTAACCTACGTTAAATCTGTGTTGATTCCCACAAAACATTCCTTCTGAACAGGAAAATCCAACTCAAGTAAAATATTAACACTTAAACTAAAAGACAATGGTATTTTTTGAAATACTTAACAATTAAAAGGAAAAATCTTCCAATAAAAGTAGGGGGAAATGCATGTACTTCCCCACTTATATCTATGAAAGTGCTTATGTTTTGTTTAGCTTCAATGCATAAATGCATCTTTTGGTCTTAATAGGGTTTAAACACACTAGAAGATAAGTATGGATGCTGTTGATTCCTGTACTTGCAACACAACTTTTTTTTATAGAATGCTATTTTATACAAATCTTAAATTTGAATCTGCATCGAGAGAGGGCACAGCAAAATCTTCGTTTCGAGCACATATTTTTTTCAGTATTGAAAGAAAACTTACCCAAGGAATCATTGAATTACAGAATGGTTTGAGTTGGAAAGGACCTTAAGATCATCTAGTTCTAAACCCCCTGCCATAGGCGTGGATACCTCACACTAGATGATGTCACCCAAGGCTCTGTCCAACCTGCCCTTGAACACCGCCAGGAATGGAGCATTTATCATTTCTCTGGGCAGCCCGTTCCAGTGCCTCACCACCCTCACAGTAAAGAACTTCTTCCTTATATCTAACCTGAACTTCCTCTGTTTAAGCTTGAACCCATCACCCCTTGTCCTATCCCTACAGTCCCTGATGATGAGTTCCTCTCCAGGATCCTTGTAGGCCCCCTTCAGATACTGGAAGGCTGCTATGAAGTTTCCTAACAGGGACTCAAGACTTGCAATAGTATGTTCGCTTGGGCTTATTCTCACTGCTGCAAGTGCTGCAGAGAAACAAACTAAACCACAGACCAAACCAACTGTGTTTTTTGGAGTGACGAGGATGGGTTTTATTTAATCTCTTCTCTGAGTTTCCCCTCTTCATACATGCTTACTAATAAATTACTATTTAACAACAGAAGTCTTTATTGACTGACGTATATAATGTTAGGAGGAAAGGTAAGACAACTGACAAGCCAGATTTTAAGTAAACTAAGGACTGGGTGAACATAATCTTTACTCTCAGATGCTGCTTATAAAAAGAGCTATTCTCTTTTCAGACAAAAAAGAAAGCAAGCACGACTGATCAGTAGAAATCACAAATCCACATTGTGCAATACACCACAACAGCTCTAGAAGCAATGGGCTGCAGAAGCCATACCAATGTGCACCAGCTGAGGATTTGATCAGTTTGGCAGCAAAAAGAGTAAGTTTGAAAGGATCCTTATTTTCAGTATGAGACAGTAAATCACATTTCTGTGCTGCCTTAGCAAATAGTCTTTATAGTAAATGTGCATTTCAGTCAGCTTTCACATTTTCAGGGAGAAGAACTGACTCATTTGTATCATTATTCTAATATGGAAAATATTATATATATATATAGGTTCAATAAGGTCTGTTTCCCAAAACCCAGTCATCAAACCTTACAAATATTGTCCTACTAGTTTGTAACTTGCTTTGAAAATATCAGCCTAGAAAGCCAATTCCTTTATGGAGTCTATAGAGCTGATACAGTGAAGATGGTGGCTTTACAGGCTCTCCCATTAGAATCATAGAATAGTTTGGGTTGGAAAGGACCTTAAGATCATTCAGTTCCAACCCCCTGCAGTGGGCAGGAATGCCTCACCCTAGACCATGTCACCCAAGGCTCTGTCTAAACTGGCCGTTAACACTGGTTATTTCCTGAGTTGTTTTTTCCTACCTCTCAACCATCAGAGAACAACAACTTTCATTTACATTAAATAAAAAAAGCTGATTTTCTATTTACTTTTTGAAACTTTTCCCATTTCTTTCCACTTGCTTGGAACAGTATCTGGAGTTCGATTTTCATTCCAGAACAAAACAAAAGTCCTTGATTTTATACAGAAGTTGATGGCATGCGTCATTTAACAGCATCAGGTGTCCTGCTCATCAACTGTATGGGATTCAGATGCATCCATGCCACCAGAAGTAAGTGGAGCCAGGTAGATTTATGCCAGCTGAATTTTCCTCTGATTCAAAATCTTATAACCTGGATGCTTTTCAGGGCTGGAGGATGGAGGGTAAACAAGCTGAACAGTTCCATCGCAGCTCAGTGTAGCTAAAAGTAGTTCTGATTCTCAAATGGATAAATAAATGGCCATGGTTTTGTGGCAATTCGGAAAGTGATTTTTCTTTTCACAAAGGAATGAACAAACAGACATTGCAATGTAGTTACTGCTGAAAATGTGTTTGGATTTTATACCCCTTAAACTAGATTTGGTTTTGTGGTTCTTATTGTCTGATCTAATTCAGAATGCTGATTACTGAAGAGTAATTTGTACCATTTGAGATGGTTGAGATGAAGATTGCGAAGTTTGTTTAAAGGAAGACGAGGTAAGACAGGAATTGTAATAGCTCAAAGGGAATAAATTGCCTCACTGCAATGTGTTTATGCATGTTGTATTGTACCCGGGCTTTAAATCAGCCCTGTGCTCCTGCTGCTGCGTTGTGCAGCACCAGCCTCCTCATAGCAAAGGAGCAAAAAGGATGTTTGTAGACTCACAGGAATGTGGGACTGTGCTGGGATACTGGTGGTCTGGGAAGTACCATCTGTGACGCTTTGTACATAAGATTCATGCTGGTGAGGATGTCAATGCAACAGTAGCCACAGTTGGTTCGGCTTGATTTGGTTTGCTTCTTTGCAAGGACTGTGGAGGTGCCATCTATCTGGATGGGCTTCTAGTGCAATGTTTGAATATAACTCATCCCAGAGGAAGACCAATGCTCCTGACAACAAGGATGCAAATCCTATAAGGATTTCCACAAAATGGTGCAGAGAGGCCAACATAGGATTAGACAGATTTTGTACTGAAGGATGAAATCCGCACCAGAACCTGCATTAGTTGATAAATGCACCTACTGATTAAGTGAGGATTGCAGAGGGACTTTTTACAAGGGCCTGTCGGGACAGCAAAACAGAAAACAGCTTTAACTTGGCAGGGGGAAATTGAGATGAGAGATGAGGAAAACGCTTTTCCCTGTGAGGGTGCTGAGGCACTGGCACAGGGTGACCAGAGAAGCTGTGGCTGCCCCATCCCTGGCAGTGCTCAAGGCCAGGTTGGATGGGGCTTGGAGCAAGCTGCTCTAGTGGAAGGTGTCCCTGCCCATGGCAGGGGGTTGGAACTGAATGAGCTTTAAGGTCCCTCCCAACCCAAATCAGTCTGTGATTCAGTGACTACTTTGAGTTATCATTCATGGGGCACTGGCATAAGCATTTCCAGCCTGAGCCCCCTTCCTAGAGTCACGGTACTAAACCTCCTTTTAGAAGAGGAGTGATCTCTGTTTGGCCCAGAAGTGACTGACTCCCTCTTTTCTCTCATAGCTGGGCAGCAATGGTGCTACCTCCCCTCTGTGCCAACCCAGTGGACAGAAATCCCAAGAAACAGAGTTGAGGGCTTCCCTGAGGCTGAAGGCATTTAAATGCACAATTTCTACCGGCAAGGAGAATGCACCAATTACCTGCACAGGCGCCAGGCAGGACCAAAGACCCTTTTCATCCCTCCTGTATTACAGTACTACCAAAAAAGCAAAATTAAAGGACAAAAGATAGACAGTTTGCAAATAAAAGCAGTGTACCTGGAACCTCATGGCTTGTGCTCCCTTTCTTGGGGATGGTAATGTCAAACTCTGTTACCAAGACTGAATTAAATAGTCTTTGAATAAAACATGTGAACAACGCCAGGAACACAGACTAAACCCTCATGTGAATGACTTGATCACTGGGCTACAAAATCAAGCTGCTTTTCCCTCTCTCTCTACCCTCATGAATCTTGCATTACTGAGCACAGTAGCCCAGCTTCTTTGTGTGTCTCCACACAAAACCTGCATGCTGTATAGGCATGATTCCAGAAGAGATACCAATAGCAAAGGAAATAGTGATCCCTTAAAGAAACGCAGTTGATTTTCTTCTGCTTTACAATAAATCTTTGTACAGGACCCCAGTGTGTATCCAGACTTTACTGTGGTATGCTTATTCTTTTTCACAGTTCAGCTACAGTAAGAGGAAAGATTCACCCTTTCCACGTATTTCTCTCCATCTTCGTTTAGATTTGGTCTTTCAAGAATTAGTTTTCATTGGCATTTTCAATTAATGTATTTCTCACAAGCATCATTCTCTCCATATGAGGCTTATTTGAGTGTTTCATACTGATATAGTATCCAAATAGCTCATTTAACCTGTCAGCCTGGCAGAGGTGGACTGCACTCAGCAGTTGGTGTATTTCAATAGCTGATTCTGTCGCATGCATTTCTTATGAAAACAACTACAGGATGTTAAGCACTGACAGTCAATGTTTAAAAGACTGTGATATTCCATCTGGATTATTCCATTCCACATTGTCTTGATCTGTTGAACTACCCAGCCCAGGGAGCACCTCTTGGCTGTATGTTCAGTCTTTCTTTCAATATCAATGGGTTTTCAACTGTCTCATTCCTTTGCAAACAATCAAGAGCAACCTGATTGTTTCTTTATTTTCTAATGCCACCTGAAACATTACTCTGTTGTCTTCAACTTCATGGTACTGCAGGGAATTCTTCTGTTTCTAAAACTCAACTCTATTAGTGCTGGTCAGAACAGGTATTTTCCAATAGGAGTTTTTTGTATAGAAAAATTATGCTTATATACGCAGACATACACATAGAAATTCCATGAAAATAAGAATAAAAAATGTTCATTGACACAGAAATATTGGCTGAAAAACGTAAATAATCAACACACACACATTGAAGACCTTAAAAACTAGAGGTATTTCTCCAAAACAAATACTACGCCCAGCATACATTCTAAATAAGTATATGCATTGCCATTTTCAGAGTATAGCAACATAATTCTGTAATGCGTTCTTCTGTGCTGGTCAATGGATGTCTAAAAGGTGCTGCTTTGTAAATAAACTAGAACTTAAAATGTCCTTTAACACAACTGGACTATAAACGAATGTTAGGTGGTATACAGCGCAGTATAAGAAAACACCTACATGACCTTAAAAACTGTAAGCAATAGTCCATGAGTAAGAATGTTCATTAAATACTGCTTTCATTGCTGTCTTCTGATCTCCTGTTTCCCTCCTGCTTATTTAACAGTACTTGAAAAACATCAGAATCCCCCAAGCTGAGATAAAGAAACTGAATGCGTATTTGGAAAAAGGTGAATGTCAGTGCCTAATAAGGAGTCTAAGTACTCTCACATTCAAGCTTGCAAGCAAACAGCAAACAACTGCCTAACAAGCAGGCAGAGGAGCACTTCCTGTGGTCAGCTTGTTTGCATAGCTTTTACGATGTTTTTCTCACAAGCATCTGGGATTGGCAACAGCATAGTGCCAGAGCACATCACAGGAGCCATTTACCAAAGCACATCCTACAGATCTCAATATAAAACTATCATATTCTACGCAAAGAAAGTAAATATCCATGTATTATTCTTCTTCCTATTAACAGCAATAATTTGCAGCATAATATGTCCTCTGAATTCTCATATATCTGACGCGACTTAAAACTGAAAACTTCTGAAAGATGGATCATCTTTAATTTGTGAGAGCTCTGGAATAACTGCTGTCTTTCCCCAAAAATAAAGGCTGAAAAAGGAAGGAATTTACTTGTTTCTGCTGTCATTTCCCATAAACAGCTCATTGTGCTCTAAACCCTTTTGCCATGAACACAAGGAGAAGCTGGTCCTCTGGCAGCTCTCACTGCTCCATCAGATTCCAGCCCATGCACAGCTTTGGCAAATAGCAAAACAGCATGTGGCCACACAAAGAAGCCTGCTGCTGCAAAATCCCTCAGCAGTCATGAGCTCCAAGTGGGAAATGGTCCTGGAGAGCGGGTGGACATTTTCAAGCCATGCAGCAACTGGCTCCCTGAGAGTCACATCCCCAAGAGCTGTGGAAGGGACCACGGCATTAACACGAGGCTGTGAGCACAAATAAATTAAGGACAGCTCTGTAAAAGCAGTGAAAAGCCTGGATGCAGCTCATTTGCATGGATGGATATCTGAATGAGCCTGGAGTAGGACAGGATGGGAGCAGCACTGGTTGCAGCTTCAGCTTGGGAAGCCATTTAAGGATACAGTTCTGATTACAGCATTTCAGAAGCACAAGTTGTAATCTTCAGGCATTATTTTCCAATCCCTTTTCAAGAACACATCTCCTCAAACAGCTCCAGAGATGGCCGTTCCATCCTCTGACTGGCTCTCACTGCACAGACCTTCTCCAGGCTCTTGAGAAGAAATGACAGAGCATCACAAGTAATGGTCAGGCATCACATTGCTGGGTTAGGAAGACTCCTATTCAGTTATACAACATGCAGGTTATACAAAATGCCTCAGGTTTATTTTGCCCCATCTCTTGGGTGAAACAATCCATCTGCACAGTTAATTAAACCTCACTGGTTTTTTCCTATCCTAGCAAACACCATCACCTCCCCCCCTTTCTTTCCCTCTTATTTTGATGTTGGTCCTTTTTATGCCAGGGATGGTTTGTGGGGTTTTCTTTCCCAAATACACGCACTCAGGTTTACTCATGAGGTAGGCTGCTCAGCAAAGCAGCCTGGCTTAAAGAAGGTTGCAATGAGCTACAGAGGAGCGGGCAGAGCTTGGAATAGAGTAGAGTTTCTCTTGATATTCAGACAAGTGTGTATAATTTACTTTTTTCTTACTGGCTGCCTTGAAAAATGAAGTAAATATGAGTTAACCTGTTGATTTTTTCTTTGTTTTCTTAGCAAGTGCAAGGGAAACTTCAACAATTTTTTCTTTTCCAATTGAAGTTAAATATTTTCTCTTCTTTAGACATCTTTTAAAATTAATTTGAATCCATTTTTCAGACAAACCCATTTTGAAACACTAATGGAAAATGCTTCAGATAAAAATGTCAAAATGAAGGCATTTATTCTTCTTTTTTGAAGGCAAAAGAAAAATGGGGAATGAGCTGTGCTTTCTTAGCTAGTATATTACTGGCTGACACAAGAGTTTACTAACAAAGAAAAAAGCAAGCATCTACCTCCACCATAGAAATCTCATGTGAGAAGAACCCTCACCTGGCAAGAGAGGTCAGACCCATCAACCAAATGCAAATGACAATGGAACAAACACCTGTTTCCTGAGAAGGCCCTCTTAGGCTGCCTTTTAAATCAATGGAGTGAAACAGGGAACAAGTCATCCAACACATTTAATTGTCTATTTTAGAAGGTTTTTATCCTGAAAAATATATCAAAGGAAAGGAAATCATGCCCTAATTATTCTAGGTTTGATTCAGTTGCCCATTGGTCAAGAATTACCACTATTTGAGATATAGGTTAGGTATAAGGAAGAAATTCTTTACTGTGGGAGTGGTGAGGCCCTGGAACAAGTTGTCCAAGGATGTTGTAGCTGCCCCATCCCTGGCACTGTTCAAGGCCAGGTTGGACAGGGCTTAGAGCAACCTGCTGTAGTGGAAGGTGTCCCTGCCCTTGTCAGGGGGTTGGAACTGGATGATCTTAAGGTCCTTTCCAAACCATTCTATGATTCTGATTCTGTGACCACACATGGGGTCCGGGTGAGATGAAAATAGCCACTGCCGAAGCACATGAGCCTCCTGTGGGTCCTATGTCATATTGCAGACTGATGTATTAGATACCTTATGACATCTGGTACCTGCACACAAAACAGCATGTGGCCACACAAAGAAGCCTGCTGCTTCAAAACCCCTCAGCTGCCTCAAACTCCAAGTGGGAAATGGGCAACAGAAACAAGCACTTTTTTTCCACCACTGAATAGAGAGGCCACTGAGGATGACTTTCCCGAAACCAGGCAGATTATATAAAAAAATCCAACCAACACAACTGAGAGAAAAATTTTGGTGGGAACAGAACAGTTCGATACTATCACAAACAAATACCATGTTTGTTATTCACAAACAAATCACATGTTAATGTGATTCATTTCTCACAAACTGATGCAGTGGGGAGAAATGTAATGTGATCTCAAACCTAATGAAATATTAGCACCCTTCACTATTCAGTTTAGTTGCTGGAGAGTTGATCTACAGTGTAAGAGTGTCGACATGCACTTTCTATGCTCAAAAGCAATGTTAAGGTGCAATAAGTATTTTTATAACCTGATATTTAGATTTGAAGAAAGTGTGATAGAAAGAAAAAACCAAAAGCCTCAAAGGAACAATACAGCTTGTTTCAAACAATATTGATTGATGCATTGCCTTTTGAAATCAGCTTGGTTCAGGCAAGCAGGTGGCTGGATGAGCTGAGGGATCATGCACTATTTTGACAGGAGGGCAAACACATCAGTTTAAATTTAGCAATCCCTCTACTCAAGTTGTCATTCCAAAGCTTTCTTATGCCATTGACCTGACGTTAGATCAATAACATTATGACATTTTATGGCACATCAGTGACAACAAAACACATTGAGTGAAAACTCAAAGATGGAAAAATGCCAGAAAGCATATATTAGAGGCATGGGTTTTTCAAGGAAAGTAATGGCCTCTTATACATTAAAGATATCAACTTGCTTCATATTTGCCTTATCACTTTATTTAGTAGGTATGCAAACTGCATTGGGAGATCACTTCTGCCTGAAGAAACTTGGACTGACCCTAAAAAAGACCTGTTTGCTGAACTCACTACTTTTTGTCTGAATATATACACTGCAAGATACTTGTTCTGATTGTTTCGACTTCAATGCCATTTTCACCATTCTGTTATTTCTGTGTGCGAGACAGTATTATGCGAGACAATATTATGCGAGACAATTTTCCTTCAAGCGTAACTGGAATAACACTCTATGCATAAAACTAAATCTTTATGAACAATGACCAAATGTATGCTAAAATGTTTTATTTTTGACAGTACCCTCAAAGTCTAAATGGAAAGAAAAAATAACCTTATTTGAAGACTGACCATAAAACACTCTGCTCAAGACAGCCTAAACTAGTCCAAGTTTAGAGACGTGTAAGGAAAAAAGCTTTGTAAGACATAACACCTGACACAATATAACTGAAATGCAGTTTGTGATGTTGAGAAAGTGCAGTAGTAACACAGGTTGTATTTGGTGGACTCAAAAGTTTGATTTCCATTACCCTGGACTTTTTCATCATTTGGAAGAGTACATCAGTGAACTGATGGAATACAGGACACAAATCACAGCAGTATGATGAAAGAATGGGTTTTGACTCTCCACAGGCATTTTGATCTGAATAAAGCATCTTCATGTTTTACTCCTGGTCTGCAAATCCTCTGCAACCCAGGATCACACATTTTGGACATTGAAGGTTTCTGTCTATGGCAGCAACATTCAGACATTCATACTATCTGCATAATGTTACGTCTAAGCTAGTGTCCTGGGTTCAGCCGGCCTTAAACCACGACAGCTAGTCTCCCAAGAGTAGGTGGAGAGCAGCCAGTGCTTAGAGGTGTGCTTTGCCTAACCTATTTTGGACATATGCATCAGAAGAAGTTAAACTGATCTACAGCCACCACTGGCAACTTCATTTAGCCCCATAATTACAGTGCCTTGAGCTGCTAGAAGTCAAATGAATTCTTGCTTGGAACATTGTCCAAAGAAAGTAACCTGCTCTTCGTATTATTTGTAGGAAAGATAATGCTCAATAACTCAAAAACTGGAGTACTCACTTCAGATGTGGGGAGCCTTTGGCTGAGAAAAGTTAATGAGCATGGGTTTTATAGCCACTGAAATAGCTGTCAGCTTTTACAGCAGCATTTTTGCAGACCTTTGGGTGAAGTTATTTTACTCTGAACCGAATGCATTAAAAGTAAGTGGACAGGGGACAGAAAAAGTCTGATTCTATATCCACTTGGACACCTTTTCTCCTACTGGGGCTGCGCTGACCAAGGGCCAGCAGCTAGTGCCAACCTCAGCAACAATGTAGAGTTCAGTATCCTGTTCAGAACAGTATCCTTTTCTGCGCTGCACATATTCCCTGTGTTTGGCCCTTTTTTCAGCTAATGGAAACCAGCCAAACTCCAGTGTGGTCAAGAGGATCTTGTCTGAACAGCAGCAGTGTTCGCGGTAGTGTTGTGCATATCCTAGGTCTCCTCCTAACTCCAGTTCACAGAAACTATGGGCTTGATTCAGCTGTTCACATGTGGACATCTCATGCCATTTTGGACTTTGTAGGATATTCAGCTGCTGCCGCCAAGGTGCATGGATAACCGTCATAGATCATCCATTGTGTTTGCCAGCCCCATGCGGGTGACTCAGGTGCCCTATGGCATCCCAAAGCAAGGATGCATTTATAGCTGCAGCTCAATAGCTTCTGTTTAACCTTAACTTTCCAGACCAAGCTGTCACTTTTAGCTCTGGAGCATGCTGTGTTCAAATCCCAATGGCTAAACTAGACGGGATTTCTCAGACTTGAATATTAAATGAACAGTTCTTCAGCCGGTACAATCCGATTAGCTTCTGTGGTTTCCCTGGAACAACACCAAGTTATGTCAATCTGATCCACTGTGATACAAAACATGAGCAAATCTTGCTTTGAGTCAAAGCATGTGTCCCATATCTGAATGTTTGCATGTGATCATATCCTTACACTTGTCTAGTCACAAGGAAAGTAATAAATAAATAGTGCTTGCAGTAGGAAAGGATGGAACCTCTATCCCCAGCAGAAACTTAAGCTAAAGGTACCTTTATTATTTCAGGAAATTAACCTCAGTGCCCTAGAAAAACTGGTAAGAAATATGGGCCTTCTGGAGGTATATGGAGAGAAATCACACATATGATGACACCTCAGAGAAAAATCACTGGCAGTTTGTGGATTAGAGTCTACATTTCAGTATTCTTGCTTATTCTGTAACTTTAAGGAAATATTATTACAGATACTCATTGTAGGCATTGGTGGCCAGAAGCCAGTGAAGTGAGGCAGAACATAGGAACAACAGAATAACTTGAAATGAGAAATATGAAAGTCATGCAGGAATGTTTTAACAAGAATTGATCTAGCTTTCCTCATCTCCTGAAACTGTCTCTTCTTTCATTTTTCTTCTTTATGATACATTACTCTCTAGCAAATAAAACATCATCCCAAATGATGAGGAAGGGCTTAGCTTGCTGATTAATGAGCTGACTCTGCTCACAAGAGGAGTTTTCAGGTGCTTCATTTGAAAAAAAAGAGGGAAAAAAAAGGACAAAAAAGGGATAATATTGAAATTTCAGAAGATTTATTAAAGTAGAAGAGATGTTTCGAATACTTTGCAGCTCCTCCTTTATGTATTCAGAATTCAAGCGAGCTTCTGACTTTGCTGCCTGTGTGACGAGAGCAGAGAGAGGAAGGGAAATGTGATTCTCAAAACACAAAAGAAACATTTTAATATGAAGATTAAAGGCTTAATTTGGGGGGGGATAGGACTCCTGATGGTGCACATCTCATTAACTCCATTAAATAAATCAGACCACCTTCTTTCACTGATCCGTTTTGATCCATGATACCCTCTAACTGGTTCTGGAATGGTCAAGCTGTGTTCGTGTCAGCATTTTTCCTTGATAGATTTACTATTCCTATTACAGTCTCTTCATGCAAAAAGATCTGCATTTGTGCTGCTGCTGGGGGGTATGCATTCCTTTCATTGCTCAGGCTCTCCCAGTCTATGCTATCGGTACTTTCTATTCGTTTCAATGCTGTTAGTCTGGCATAGCTAATAATGCCAGGATTGCACAGGAATACAATCCAGGAATAACAGGATGAGCTATTTTTTCTGGCTGGATGAAACAAAGGTCTGAAAACATCAAGTGAAGATGGAAATTCTGCATTTCAGAAGTCTCCACATTTTATTCAGCTTTAATGCGATGTTGACTTGTAAGACAGGGGACATGGCCTAACATGAAGGTCATCTAACAGGGGAAATACCACACTGCACAAAGGGAGATGAAAACACAGACCCAGTGAATGCTACTGGAAACTGCTGCTACATGAAGACTAGCCCTCATTTTTTGTACACAGAAGATGGTTTGAGTCAGGACAGTGCATACACCAGTGCTGTTTACCCAGGACAATTTTAAGACTTCAGTGTCACTACCTAAACAGCCAAATGTTTTCCTGCAGTGATGTTGCCTGTCCACATTGCTCCGTTTGTCCTTGCACACTTGATTTCTTACATATAGAGCTTTCCTCCATATTTGGCTGAATTTCACTTGCAGCTTCTAATATCTGTGAGTTTGATGAGTGACGCTGGCCTGACAGCAAGTGGAGCTCAGCCAGCAAATGGGCAAGTGATTAAAAGCACTAAGTAAGAACATGATGAATTCTACCACACCAAGAATTTATAGTAGCACCCATGAGATCTGCAAGGGAACAGAGGACCTGAGAGTGACCATGTTTAGGATCACCAGCTGTGTTGCCAGTGACCCAAGGGAACACAGAGGATGCTGTAGCTTCCACTTGCCAATTCCTCTTCTTTTGCAAAACCATATAAATACATCTGTGGCTCTTGGACCATATGGAAAACATAGTTATTTAGCTGATGCAAATAAATGTCACTTTAATTACGCGCAATGATGGCTGTGATTTCTGCATCAGAACTTATTTAATGAATAAATAAAGCAAGCTAAATATAATGCATATAATATACAAAATATGATTAATATACATTAAAATATAATAATTATTAACCCATGTTCAAGAATCACTTTTCTAACTTAAAGTATAATTTCACAACAGCCCTCTCCCCAATAGCCTAGATTATGATAAAGCTCCTTATATCCTTTGATATCAGAGTAATTAGTCAAGAATAGTTTGTATAGGTATACACTGGCGCACACAAAAGTTGTGTCCAGGGCTTGGAAGAGCAGGAACAACACACTTAGCATACCAAACACTATGATATCTGTTAGGAAATGCAGCATCATGGGGGGAGGAAACAATGAGAATCCTGCGCTCTCTTGATTCCAGGTTTAGGAATCTACTTGTACTCAGGTATAACCAACAGGAGCCTGAAATGGGTATGCCAGGCTCTACATTTGCATAAAGGCTGGACATAGACATAAGCCCTGCAAAGGAAATGGGGTGAAATTCAGTCACTATTTAAGTTAGTGACTAAGGTCCCACTGATTCCTCTAGATAACATTTTCTTCCCTGAACTTTACTGCTTAATCCCAGTGATGTGATTGAGGACAAAGTGAGCAGAATGTCAATGCCTTGTTTTATAACCAGACAAATTTTGGCTGCCATTGCAGCTGCCTTTTTGCCATCAAGCACAGATAGAGGAGTCAGCACTCCAGGGAACTGACCCATGTCTTATTCTTGCCCCAGTAGGTGAGCAGCCTTAGTGACCAGGCATGATTCAGCTCACAACCTTTCTGTCCCTCTCCTTAGAGTCAATTTTAAACAAAATATGAGCTACACAATAAAGCCAAAGTGGGTTAGAAATTGGGCTGTACAAGTTCACCCACCACTAATAAACCATCTGAAAGGGTGCTGTTTCTGTTCAGCACTTAACTATATATTTATGCAGAAAATAAATGCATTAATCTCAGGCCAGTTCAAACAAATTTCCTTTTTAGAAAGCATATCTGATACTGAATATGCATTCAAGTAGCAGTTTGTACTCCGGAATCTTGCTTTTATGTGGCTGCATGGTTAGAGACCACATTTAAAAGGATTATGAGTGTATCTTCTTAGAAAAGGATTGACTGAAACACTAGTGAAGAACTCTATGTTGAAACTGCTGCTGTGACTGTGTGGTGCTGTCGCCTTTATCAGAGCTCTCATCAGAGAGAGATGTAAAGCAGTGCAAGAACAGTATCACATACTTCCTTGTCATACCTTTCCCTTGGCATCTGATTTTGATCACTACCAGATACAGGATACAGATCTAAAGATGGAACTTTCGCCTGACTCATTAGTACAGCCATTTTCACAGTCTGAAAATACATTGTCTCCCTTTTCTTTATGGCAGCTGGGTGGCTGCCACTAACAAGCAGTTGCTTATGAAAATTATTTCTCCTCAGATCCTTAGAATAGAAAAAGCAAAGTATGCATTGCCAGAGAGTTTCTTTGCTTTTAATTTCAGATATTTCAATTTCAGGGCAATGCTGCAGCTTAGTGAACAAGAAAAGACACGTCGGTGATACACTATAGCACGCATTTTGTCCCACTGGCAATTAATTTCCTAGCATGCTGCCGTTTACATTCCAGTAACTGGTGTGAGAAAATAGGAAAAGGGCATCAAGTTATTTACTGGATGTGAGTCAGAAGGCAAAGTCAAATCTCACAACCAAGGAAGGGTAAATGGTAAGTTGATAAGGAACGATTTTCTTGGTACTTAGCGCATTCTGTGCTGAGTGATGGTTTCTTCCAGACCTGCCCCTCCTCTGGTCTCACACATCCATTCATTTGATCTGATTTACCTTACCCTTCTCCCTTCTTATCTTGTCTTCTCAGTCTACATTAAATTAAGGGTGTGTTACATACCCTCCTTGCCAGTGTTCAAGGTGAGGCTGGATGGGTCTTTGAGCAATCTGCTCTAGTGGAAGGTGTCCCTGCCCGTGGCAGGGCACTGGAACTGGATGAGTTTTAAGGTCCTTTTTAACCCATACCATTTTATGATTACAGTGGCTGATTCCTTTATTTTCTGCCTGAACAAAGACCAAAGCTGAGCGAAAGAAGGCAAAAGGACAGGTGTCACAAGAGACTCTTCTTGCCTAGTGAAAGACAGGAGCTAAATCATTTCCCAAGTTAATTAAATTCCTTCCTATTCCACCACCTCCCCAAAAAGGTGAAATTCAGGAATAATAAAGAGCATCCACATAGAACAGTTAAAGATTTCCTGGTCCTCATCCTAGCACAGTCTCAATAATACAGTTTGTTAAGTTTTGGACACAATGGAATTGCTTGATTCCTCACGTGCAAGAATAATAAATATGATTACTAATAATTAATGCTTGTAAAGCTTTTTGCAAAAAGATAGTTGCTATAGAAACATTAAGCTGGTCACATATTCAGCCATTACTGCAGCTTATTTAGTTTGAAACAGTGAAAATAGGAAAATCCATATGTGGCAGAGGTTAATAATGCAAGCTTGTTTTTTATAAAACAGATATGTGCTAGAGTATTTTCTTCACTCATTTAGTTGCAGATAACAGGCTACCTTCATCACTGAATTATTCCAGTATCATACAGCTTTACAGCAACCTGGGTCTGCTGCAGAATGAGGCAGGAGCAATACAAAAGTGAATCACAACCATAATTCTTACAGTTCCTTAGGGAAACATGGCTGCATTTCATTGTTCTTTTTACATCCATGAACAAAGTAAGGCCATTAGAGTATTAAGTATTTTGACAGTCAATATTTCTATCTACTACAGATAAGTTTCTTTGGCAAACCTGTTCCTAAAGAGTTCTGAGGCGGTTTATGTATTTCTCTTTTGCTTCAGAAGATGATTTGCACTTTCAACTAGAGCAACGTTTGAAGACAAAAATACATATGGATGGGTATTTCATTCCTCCCTCTGCCTCCTCATTTGAAACAAAAGTGATACACCAGCAGAAATGAACTTGGAAGACCCTCTCTGGTGGAGGGGAGCTTCCTAGAGCTGTTGCCTATGAGGAATGCTAAATCTTCAGGTGACCATCTGGTGAGCCATGACTGTAGAGGCTATATTGAAATGTGCCATAAAACGCATCAAAGATAAGAAATCTTCTATTTCTCTTGCCTCTATTTCTAGGTTGTTCACAGTACAAGTAATTAAATCTTAGTAAAATCCTTTGGTTATCCGGGATTCTAATATTTAATTTTATCCTTATATTATATTGCTCTTAATAATTGCTTTCAATTCACACAAAAAAGCCTTCATTTGAAGATATCTAAACCCATCTCAAGGTCATCTCTAACAGCACTACCACAATTCACAGAGCCTTTGGAAAGGCTTCTTTCTGGGCTGAACAAATCATAACTTGTCATCTCAAATTTTTAGAGCCATCTGTTTGAAGAAGGCATTAAATCCACACTATTTTTATCCAGCAACTCCAGCATCTATTTTTATATTTGTTATGTTTTACAGGAGCTCTGTTGTTTGCTTCTTCAAAGTCTTCTCAAGAGGTTTAAGCTTTGGATGACTTCTTATTTTTAACTTCCTGAATTGCTACCTGTTATATTTACCTGCATTTATCTATTACAGGGTAACTTGATATCTTCCAACTGTTAGCTCTCATTGCATCTTACAGATGAACTGTTTCCCATTAGATACATATTTAGGACTATATTTACAAGTAATGTTTGAAATGAAAACTTAGAATTCAAAATTATGTTTTCCATTCAGATTCTGTTTTGTCTGCAGATGTACTACTATGTCATCCAGTATATACCAGTCCGGTTTGACCCTATGGATACACCCTAAGAAAGAGGGAATATACATATATCTGCTGTGCAACAGGGGGCAGATATTTACTATTGCATGATATTAATATCAGAAAGGATAATTTCTTTCAAAGAAACAGATGTCTGGATCCAACAGAAGAGCTGGGTTGGTTTGTTAGACAACAGGGAGAGAAAGATTTTGACAGCTTTCCCTGAAGAAAAAGAGGAAAAAATGTAACAGGAAAACAAAGTAAATAAATCCCAAATTAATTTATTAGATTTTGTAAAAATTAAACTGGAAGTGCACGAAATACATTATTTGTGAGTACTTTCTTCTACTTCTTCCCTATTTTACTTTGACTGAATAAAAACTATCTTAAGACTGATGATATGGTAGAAATGCTATGAGGTACTGGCTGTGAAAAATAGAAAACAGGCAAGTATACAAACTCCTGAATTCCTGGTGCATATCAGGTTTCTTAAAATCACAGATAAAAATATATAGAACAAAGCAACCAGCAAATGAACATATAGTGGTATAGATGGATGTAATGGCTCAGTGAAAACTCCAGTGCCAATACAGTAAATAGCAGTTTTCACATTGCTTTCATAGGGACCAACAGCTCATCTTCAAGTACACGTATTCTAGACAGTAATCTCTGAGAAAAAAGTATGAATTCAAATGAAAAGCTTCGGTTTGAATTCAAACGCAGTCAAAACAGGCCTACAGCTGAACTGAGCAATTCAGATTTGAATTTTAACATTTTTCTTTCTGGACATTTACAAATGCACGCAAGGTGATAAATGCTGTAAGGGTTGCTGGCCTAGGCTTTTACTCATTAAATAGTAAATCTGAATTCTTTTACTACTTTGCTAGACCTAAATCATGTCTAAACATGTTTAACAAGTATGTAAAGCTCCCTGGCAGTGCTCAAGGCCAGGTTGGATGGGGCTCAGAGCAACCTGATGTAGGGGATGGTGTCCCTGCCCATTGCAGGGGGTTAGAACTATATGAGCTTTAAAGTCTCTTCCAACTCAAACTATTCTGTCATCCTATGATTCTAAATGAAGCTATTATTTTTGGTTAGACTAAACATGAAATTAAGCAGAAAGAGATCCCCACATGAGCTGGGCTGGGTGGTCATTTAATTTTTTGGGGTCAGTGGCTGAATTCCTGGTAAATAAATCTTTTTAGCTCTGTGACCTTGCAGTAGCTCAGTCTCAAGTGCTGAAGTGCAGTTTGAGCCACACTCTGCTGAGGGGTATAAAGATGGAGCCACTTGCCTGACATGGGAAAATCTACCACAGACCCAAAAGGTAGCAGAAACTTTCTCCTGCTGTGGTCCAGTGGTCCACTGGACTCTCTTGAGCTGAAATCATGTTTATTATTCCAGGATATTCTAGTATAAGTGTATACAGGATTCAGTTCATCACATATGATGAGGCTCTCAACCTGCATCTTATACACCGTAGAAAACCTGAGAGAACAAATGATGGCCAGTGACTGTCACATGGTGACTCGATTTATTGAGCATAACTTAGAAATACTTGGCTGAAAATAGTCTAGCTGGTGACACAACTTCTTAATGGGTTTGCCTTTTAGTGTAAGATGCTCGAAAAGTGACTGATGACTCCTATGCATACAAAAACTGATATTCAGTGTCCTGAATTTCATCCTTCTGAAATTTAAGCATGGAAGCTAAGCCATATTTCAGTATTTTCTGAATTCAGGACATGTTTTGCTTGTTTGTTTGTTTGTCTGTGATAAATAAAGGTTCTTGCTTGTCTGGACGTTAATTTACAACTAGTATGTTGCTAATACCGACAACTGCTTCTTTGCAGTTAGTAAGTAATAAGAAATAATCCATATGAGATTGTCTGGACCAAGACTAAATAGAGAACTGCCTTATTTCTTGAAAAATGGATAAAAAGTCCCTGTGTGTTATGTTCTATACTGAGCCAACAACCATGTTTTGGCTGTAAAATACGTATTTATGTAAGAAGTACAAATCCAATAATCTCTTCCTTTCCTTCTCATTATTAGGCCCCACTTTATCACCTGTTTTAATCAAACCTCTCCCAACACTGAAAGAAAAAGCTGTTTTATTTTGCCTCCATTTGCTTTATTTTCCAATAAAGGGTAAGTTGCTGTTTTCTTTTTTTGGTAGAGGTTGATTTTTTGGGGGGTTTTCTGGTTTTAATTTGCCAGTGCAGTGCTGTATGTCAAACAATCTCAATAGCCAACTCTTATTTATCATCTCCATGAAATGCTTAATGTTTACAACTCCATGAAAAAATCCCAAACCAGAACAACTTCTTTTAGTTATTTTGGTCAATACTATTAGATAAAAACAGAAAAAATAAAGAAACACACACAAACTATTGCTGGTAAATGCATTGTATCAAGAAAACAGAGTTGAAAGATTGTGAATATGGCTTTGCAATAGAATATTGCACCAAGATGAATTTTACACTTGCCCTTTTGTTTTCTGCAGTTATTTGGCTCAATGCAAAATCATACCTTTTCTGTATAAGAAGATGGACTGAGGTTGATTCAGATGTTCAAGAAGGGCTGTGTTATGCCATCTCAGAAGGCACCCTGCCTGACACCCAGTCAGATATGCTGCTATCAGAGACCCAGACTGGTTGGATTAATAATGGATTCTCAAATGACGTTAGACATCTATGTGTAGGCAACTGAAGTGCATCTCCTTCAGGGTGAGGCTAATACCTTCTAAGTTCCTTCCTACTGATTTAAAACTCCATTGACTACACCAGCTGCTCACACACCTGATTTGCATTTAAATGGAGGCATCTCCAGTCTGGAGCTGAGTCCTGCTCAAAAGGAAAGAATGAGGCCAGCTAATACTCCAAGGGCAGGAGAAGGTAGGAGCAACCTTCTATATTTACCTACATTTATATAGCATAGGGTTGAGATCAGAAGTAAGTCGCCAAGGGGCCATCACAGACCATCTTATATACACATTCTGTTTCCTACCTTGATATAATTTTCCATCCACAAGAATAGAAACAAATTAAAAGTCTATAGTTTGGATGCAAAAGGAAAAGAAAAAAACCACTCCAAAGTCTCACCTAAATTATTATTCTGTTCATAAAGTCACTATTGATAAAAACTACAAAGCAATGATCCTGTCACCATCTCGTTTGCAAACCTGCGCTGGATAATCATTATAAAAGAGAGAGAGGAAATAATGACACTTCCACTTTAAGTATTGAAAAGAGGTTTGGTTTTTTTATTACTCTTAAGAGTTCAGACTCTCTTCTTCTGCAATGCAAATAATGAAAACACTTCTAGAAGCACAAGATTAGATTGAAGCTCTGCTTTTCTATATCCTGGGCAAACACAGATAAAGCTTTAGAAGTCTTAACATTACAATGCTGAATAAAGGCAAAACCCAGATGGGTGGAAATGAGAAAAGATTGCTAAGCAGATCAGGAATAAAGAACCCAGGTGCTGAATGCATGTATGAGCTTAGACACAGCAATGCCAAACCTCACATGCTGATGTGTCAGTACCCGGGACTACCCTTTGAGGAGCTTTAAAAAGTATTTTGGTAACAGCTGAGTTCCTCAGAGATAATGTGGAGGGAATGTTAATCTTTAGTCCTGGACACTAAGAAGGACTGGATCCTTTCCAGGACTGTTAGCTTGTCTATACTTCCACATGTGACTTCTAACTCTATATATATAAAAGGATCTCATCCTAAGGTCTGACTGGAGATTTATTTTGCTGTTATACCGTGACACCATTTTTTTTAATTACATTTTTTTGAGGGAAAAGAAACCCAACCCATGGCTTTCCTTTTAACAGTGGGAAGTAGCATTTTCACCAGACAGATGTCTCTTTCCAGTGCTAAAGGGAAGTAAGGCAAAATCTTCACTGAAAAAGCCCTGGACTGATAGATTCCAAACTGCCAGCTACATACCAGCTATATTTATACAATTCTGTGATCCTGCTAAGCACTTACCACAACCTTTTACATCTTTCTTATCTTTTGCGGGCTCATATTAGATCCATTCTGTGTATCACAGGCTTTATACTGAAAGCCACCTGAGATGCTTTATGATTTCTCAGAACAGGATAGCAGGTTTTGCCTCATGGATCCATTCCCTCTCAATACAAATATGGGCATCAGTAAAACGTGTATCTGGGCCATGGGACAGCAACAGCTGTCCCATGATAGCCTGTATTCCTAAACAGCTACTTGCCTGCCAATGCCAAAAGAGTGTTCTTGTTTCCCAAAGTGGAAATTCTAATTGCAGCTACTCAGCAGTAGTAATTTGTGACTGAAGTCCTGTCCCAGCATTTCTTATTTGAGTAATACCATCTCTAACTTGGAATAGGAAAGACCTGAGATGCGTCTTAATGTACCTTAAAAAGTTATATGCGGTCACAAGACACGGTACAGTTGAATGTGGCATGTTTGCAGTAAAGTTAAACATTATGAGTGGATAGGAAGGCTACTTTCTGAACATCAGCCATCCCAAATCAGAGGCTTAGCAGATAAGGGAAAGACTTGAGCACAACAAATCACTGCAGAAGTAAGAATGTTCTTTCTCCCCACATACACACCTGGAATTTGGCATTCTTGAGTCCATGCTTGAGTGAGCAGAGAAAAAAAGAAGGAGAAAGCTAAAGTCTGCAGTCTCAGGGAGCCAGTATGTAGCTTTGTGTTCTTATTTACTCATGATTTTCTCTTTGTCCTGAATTGAGCACTGAAAAATGCATTCTCTCCTGAGAGGGGAGCAGCAACAGTAAGGGCAAGGCATGCAAGAGGTACGTTTTAGTAAGGAGCATAGAATCAGCACAATATCACAAGTCTGGTGTGGACCAAACCTACCACGGAGCAGCTTTAGCAGGGATTATAAAGGAGTTTTTAAAGGGACAGTACATGGCTAACAAACAAGACCAAGCATGATCAATGTCGAGGGCTAATATGAGCTGGGGTGCCCCTTGCAGGCTCAGAGCTTGGGTAAGAAACAAAGAAACCTCAATCAATAGAGCATGAGTGGTGGAGAAAGAGGCACCCTGAGGGTTGTATTTTAGGAAAAAGCAATTTCAGAGCCTGAAAAGAAAATAAACTCTGATTTCTAAATGCTTATGGATAGCCGATAGCTCAGAGTTTCAGCAGTTGCTTTCCATTACTGCCATTTCATGCAAATATTGCAGGTGAATCATTATCATAATCACTCAGTTTGGAATACAATTGTCTGTGTGGCTGTTCCATGTGAGAAATAGTAATTCTGTTTGCTTGCCTCTGCCAGTGGTGCCAGATGAGAAACTCGGGGTTTTTTGTATGTGTGATAATAAAATCAATTGGATTCCTCAATTGTTCAGAAAGAAGAAACTTAAATATTTTAAAAGAAGCAGGTTTAAAATAAGCGTAGGAAAACAATTCTCTCCGACTGTAATTTCTTGCTTGACTGCACAACAATTTTCTACAAACTATCTTCTTCTGTAGATTCAGCTGGAATTCAGCCAAGGTGGATCCTATTGGAAAAACACATCCATCTTTAAAAGTCTTGACATCAGCCCTATTCACGCGTTCTTTACTTTGTCTACCCAGAAAGTTAACCCAGGTTTACCTGCCTCTGAGTACCTGGATGGGGAAGGCCCCGTATGCTGCAGCTCTTCTAACAGCTTCTCTTGAAAACCCTGCTTGCAGACACACAACTCTTCTCCATATGGATTAGGCAGGTTGGATGGACCGCAGGGAGCATCTTGTGTTCCTCTAAATGAGGGGAATATGTGAGAAAGCCTGAATGTGGTAGATGGAGAACTGACACAAGATTCTTACTCATCCAAGAGATAGGAATCTTCCATGGAAGCAGCTGTTCATCCTCACTTATTAGTAGTGCTGGTAAGAGTCATTTTCCTATGGGGTATATCAGGTTTTCACTATTTTTCCCATTTTCAAGCTCTTTTTTTTTTTTCTAAGGAAAATTTAAGGGATGAGGTTTTAAGCTCTGCAGTTTCCTTCCTGAAAGAACATAGCATATTGACTTAGTAGCCCTTTTTTTCTTCCTTTCTTTTTCCCAGTAGGAATCTTGACAGGACAGATCAATTGGGCCTACTTAAAACCTTTTTATTTCTAACTATATTATTAGTTAACCTTGACACAGACACGTCTCTGGACTGCAATCTAAAGGCATCAATACTCATTTCTGAGTTACACAGGTGAAAAAAAGCTTTGTTTTTCTTTAAATGAGACATATTCTCTGTCACAGTGTCTAAAACAATACATATTTCAAGTTGCTTCTTCTAAGATATAGAATAGAAACCAAGCTGTAAAGGTGTACAATGTTGTGTGTATATAAAACATGGAAGCTTTTCAGGCTGTATTTGTCAACCAGTTCACTGAATTTACATACATGGAACTTCTGCAAAAGAATATGGGCAGGAAACAAATAGTTTTGCACACAAACTTCCTTTATCTGGAGGTATTGTGCAAAACTAGAGGAAATTGAGGGAAAACTGCTTCCATGTGCATTTGTTAATGGTCAGAACTCCGGTTTACTTGTTACTGAATATGTCAAAGATTAATATAGTCTTAAGGACTATAGGAACATTTATAAACATGTCCCTGCCCATAGCAGGGGGGTTGTAACTGGATGATCTTAAGGTCCTTTCCAACCCTAACTATTCTATGATTCTATGATTGTATGATTCTATGTTTTATATACATATAAAGCAAAAAAATCAATGTAATTATTTCTCCTAGTGAAGTAATTATTTCTCCTAGTAATTATTTCCCCTGCTGAATCCAGGACAGACTGACACAATCAGTCTGGTTTTACTTTCTTAAATTTCATAGGACATTTTTCCATCACTTCTTTTTTACATTGGATATAGCTTCCCGTGATTTCTAGGTGGAATTAGAAAAATCTAATTTCTTCATTATTTGAATTAAGGTTCCCTAGAAGATGAAACGAGGCACCTTTGGATTCAGCAAACTGCCAGTCCAGTTCCTTCTGTGCATATAGAAATGTCCACATAAGCATCAAGCAATAAAAACCACATTTGGAAACTGGTACTGGATATGGATTTCCGTACCAAAGATTGGATGGAAAACCAGTAAGGGCAAAGGAGTCACAGGATGAAAGAAACTAAAGCTAGTGTTGTATGCAAAATGAAAGTACAGGGAAATAGTGTACTATAAACAGGAGAGAACAGTCAATACACCTGTATGAAGCCTGATGTTTCAATGTCATTATAGACAAAAGCCAAAATTGCAGCAGTTTTTTGAGTTTTTTGATAATTTTTTGATGCAAAGTACTTGCATATTTGCTGTTAACAGAACACACGGGAGAGAGATACCAAAACAGTTGAATCTTCTTTCTAAATAACTAAAACTGATTGGGAAATTCCATGAAACGGGGAAGATTTGGAAAGATACTCTTGCAAAGGGCAACTTGAATGAAAATGAATGCTTTTAAAATCAAGCAGGTATATGAAAGCATAGCCAAATAGATACTACTTACTGGTTTTCGCACACAGCCCTGGGCACTTGCTGAGTGTCCATCTGCAGCCTTGATTAATACGACTTCCAGAAAGAACAAACTCAAAATGCTCAGATGAAAACAGGGTACCTGTCATGTGCCTCAGTTTTGACAATCAAAATCAATGATGCTGAAAACCCTGGAAAGCAAAGAATAAGCTTGGGCTTGATTTTCTACATCCAGTTTTGGGGACTCATCCTTGTGAGACTCTGTCCTTCTGGACTTTGTATCCCCAAGACATCCACTATCACAGAGAAAACAACACATACTTATCCCACAATTGCTTTGTGAGGATAATCATTCTGAAATACGTGTGTTGCTTGAAAACTGCGATGGTTTAGAGGTTAGTGAGGTATGGTGAGAGCTGAAACCCTCCACA
>WYDI02031027.1:0-22779 GCA_009867235.2 Psittacus erithacus | reverse complement strand
CTGAAATACGTGTGTTGCTTGAAAACTGCGATGGTTTAGAGGTTAGTGAGGTATGGTGAGAGCTGAAACCCTCCACATCTCCTCCCTAGTAGGGAGGATGTGATGCCCAGCTTGCTCACTGAAGGAAATTTCCTTCTGAAAGACAAATCTTGCACTCTCACTTTCAATGACTGTGACTTCTCTCTTCTGTTCTACTGGCACAAAGATCCATCATGATCTAGTGTGCAGTGTCCCTGTCCATGGCAGGGGAGTTGGAACTAGATGATCTTAAGGTCCTTTCCAACCCTAACTATTCTATGACTCTATGATTCTACAATCTCTTCCTCCTTTCATGGTACTTATGACTGGTAGAGAGTGATGAAGAGGGAAATCTGTTATGGGAAACTTAATTTTACTGTCCTTGACTTTCCAGGATTGTAGTGTTTCCCTGTTTATTACTGGATGACAACCTACTAATGCCATTCTGTTCACATTACTTTAAAAGTCAAAATAAAATTCTTTGCGACTCAACAGCTAGATGCTTTGGACTTCCATTTATCTCTTTTCTTATCATTATTACTATTTATTTGGGAATTGTTTCTCATTATTAGTGAAACCAGCTGAAGTCAGATGGCAGCAGAGTAAAGGTAGAATGAGGGCTGGAGTTTATGAAACATAAAGCTCTGTATTGTACTCTGTATTGTATGCTCTGTAGAGCACCCATTTGAGTCAAAACCTGGAGCTGTGCAATCTTTCTCACAAGGCAGTAAGATGCCATAACCACTCATATCAAAGCTATATTTTGGTCAAACAGAAAAAGCATTCCCCATTTATCAGGAGTTCAGCCTAGTAAATTATTTGTCACCCTCCCCAGTGCTCCCTAAGCACTGTCAACTTTCCTTGCTTTGAGAGTTTTAAAGGCTTTTTCTTTCTTAAATGACATTTGAAAGGGTGGCAAAAGCAGCTTTTTCTTTTTGATATATGACTGTATATTGTTAATATTTGATGGAACTTCCCATTGTGGGGATATAAGGAGGAAGTTCTTTACTGTGAGGATGGTGAAGCACTGGAATGGGTTGCCCAGGGAAGTTGTGAATGCTCCATCCCTGGCAGTGTTCAAGGCCAGGCTGGACAAAGCCTTGTGTGACATGGTTTAGAGTGAGGTTTCCCTGCCCATGGCAGGGGAGTTGGAACTGGGTGATCTTAAAGTCCTTTCCAACCCTAACTCTTCTATGATTCCATGACTGTGGGGGAAAACAGAGAATTTAAATAAAAGAGAGTTTTTAACTGCTGTTGTGAAAAGATAATTTAATTTCTCCTTCTAAGAATAGGTCACAGTTGAATGAAGCAGACACACACCTAAGCTGTAAAGTGTATGAAAGTTCGCATATGTATTCGGCCTCACACACTCTGGGATTTGAAACTATATCCCCCCTATTCCATACAAATATTCAGATTATTGAGATATTTTTATATGACTCTCTCATTTTGAGTTTCATCCTAGTTTTGCTAAAAGGTCATTTCAATGCAGTTTTGGTTAATTCAGTACACACAAAAACATTAAGGGTTTTGTGACAGACGTTTTAAGAGGGAAAAAGTCCTTTTATCACAAAGTTCCTCATCTGGCGGACAAGCAGCATCAGAAGAGCAGCTGTTTTCAAAGCCCCAAAATCTATACAATATTGAAAGCCTCCTGCTTCAATCAAGTAACATCTGTACCAACTCTAACTGCAAAACACGTTCTTGAAGGAAAACCACGCTGAGGATAGAAAGGCAGAGCCTAGGGTGAGTGTACACAATGCAGAGTTCTCTGAGGTCATTCAGGATGTTTCTTAGATGACTCTTACTTTCAACGGTCAATAACTTAAGTTTCTTCTACCACTGTCAGCATTAGCGTTAATGGAGAATGTGGGAGAAATCCTCAAGCTATACAACTGTAAAGCATACAAAATAGCATGCCTAAAAACCAGGAATGAATGGTCTCCCCTGTGACACCACTGGAAGACCTTTTCTATTGGAATACCAGCATCAGTTTCAAATGGATATAGTCCTCAGAAGGGTGAAGCATAGTATGTCTTACTGTTCTATCTACAACCCCTTGTGATTTATTCTCCCCAAGTTTAAAAAGTACTGTATGCATTTCTATTTCTGAGGCAGTCACTCAGCCTTCCTTCATGAGCAAAAAAGAGAAATAGATATTTTTAGAGCACAGTTTATCTGACCTATTTTAGATGTGCACTTCTGATTGAGATGAATTAAGCCCCAGTTTTCATTAACTATACTGACTGTGACATTTCTGCTGCCTGTAACAGGGAACAGAAAGTGTGACTTGCTCAGATGTTGTTACTTACCGATAAGGTGAAGCCAACTATGTAACTTAAGTATAGAAAAGAATCCTTGTGAACCACAAGTGATCTGCAGAGCAGGTCCTAAGGAATGATAGTCCAAAACAACGCAGCAACCTAACACACTGCCTGGAGTTCTCTCCAAGGATTTTTAGTCTCTTGTACACTGAACAGCAAATAATTACTACTAAAACCATAACACTATGTTTGAATGAGAAGGGAACCAAGGACATTCTGACTTTCCTCGATCATCTTGATCTAAATTCATGAAGATTAGAGGAACTGAATAAGGCTTTGGCTTTCTTTTTGCTCTTTCTCCCTGCATCATGCCTTGCAGAGAAAGAAAATCAGTTCACATGTCTGAAAGGGAGATGTGGTGTGTTTTGGTCAAGATCATCATCCAAAGGATTGGGGAATGAAACATCTATATGTTGTCAGTAAATCATCAAGTGACTTCTCTCAGGGGCAAGTGAGAACTGAAGTCACTTGTGCGACATCAGGACAATAAGCAGAGAACCTGGGATTTCAAGATCTGTAAAGAATTTTGCTAAGGAGCTTTAATCAGATGTAGCACAAGATTCAACCACGGTTGCTATGTGTATACATTCATAGAAATATACAATATATACGGGTAAGCAAGAAAGTTTAGCTCTATGGACTATGTCAATCGTATTAAGAAAGTAAAACTTGGTTTTCTATCCAGTTTTAAATGATTTATTTGTTATATGTTGTATACACATAGCTTGAAGTGGAGAGGAATATTGTCCTCAGAAATAATTAGAGCACAAAAGCAAGTCATCTCTAAGGGCCTGTCTGCAATTAGCTAGGCAATCATATCACAGTGCTAACGCACCTCTAATTTGGATTACTTCCATCCCAATGGGACAACCAAGGGACTTAAGTGCCACATAAAAAAAATAACCAGGGAGGATGATCAAATAGGTATTTATTTTTCCAAGACACATAACACAATTAACAGTGTCAAAAACCCCAGTGCTGTACTAAGAACCTACATCTTCAAAAGAAGAGAGGAGTTAAAATGAAATTTCAATGAGGAAAACTTCAGACATCAGGGTCCTTAAGGGTGATAAATAATGACATGTTTATGAGGAGGAAAAAAAGCACTAAAAACCCATGAGTAATTTGAAGACCTAAAAGAATGCAATGTTTGATGCTACATGAAGTGAGTAAACCAGGAGCATGACCGTGATTGCAATAAGCACAAAACCAGGCTGAATCAGACCGTAAACACTCTCAGAGCAATAGAAAATCTTCCAGGGAGTGAATCAAATGGATTATTAAGTTAAAACTGAAGTCCCTTATGCCATGATACTGTCCATTATAAGCACATGATAGTCAGGAAATCAGAAAATTGTGGTATAGAAACAGAAAAGCTAACCTGATCAGAATAGAGATGTTATTTTGACATCAGTCGAAGCAGTGACTAAGGTTTGTACTTGAAATGCAGGAGTTGCTTCTCAAATATGAACTTCTCCCAGAAAGCAGAGCGAAGAGGCTGGTCATTGGTAATTACCTTTAAATTTGAATTTCTTTGCTATGCTACTGGATTGCATAGCCATTCTGAGATCTTTCTGACAAAGCTACTATATGATGTTCCTAAAGAAAATTGTCTCCAAGATTGATTTTTCTGTACTACCTTCCCTTTGGGAATTGGGATCAGATGTAATATACCTCCTGCACCTTTTATGCCTGGAAAAAAAAGGCAGTTTTTTCTTTATCTAGTCATTTCAGATCTATCCAGCCTTAAATGTCAGGTTCATCTGATCTTGTCCACATGTTCTCTTCCACCGTGCTTCCTTTATTTGACTTTGAGTCCAAACTTTCTATTTCTGTTGCAGTAGATCTTGATCCTTCTTCCACCCATAATGATTCTGTTGTCATTTTTCTTCTAATAAAAATATATATCAGATGGCCATTTTTCTATCACTAGAAATAAATAACTAAATAAAATGAAGACAGAAAATAGATGAAGCCAAATGATAACAAAATCCAAGTGTCTCCTTCCTTGAAGGGAGGGAGGAAAAGTGCTCTTTAATCCAAACTTCATGATATTCCGTTACATTCAAGCTGTGAGGCAGATGTTCCCTGATGAGCAATTAGCACAAAATCTGTGACTTGAAATCATAAATCAGTACTTGCCTCTGATCTACAGGGTTGAGAAGTACATCAGGGCATAGGAAGCTGCAGACATCACCTTAATGAGATCTGCTAACTAACTGTAAAACTTCTTTGAACAAGCAGTTTGATCCCAGGGTGTGCTGGAAGCCTCCTGAGCAGGCTCCATTCCCATCAAACCAGCACTCCTGAAGTCTCTTCAAGCCCTTTTCACGGACACAGACAACAAGCTGCTGAAAAGGTCATCCTTTACCCATGGCAGGATCAAATACACTCTTGGTGTGTTTGTCAGATGTTTAACATATTCTGTAAAGCTCAAGTGATGGGAGGCTCTCCCTCTCTAGGAAACCTACATCAGTGTTCAACTGCATTTGCCATCAGCAAAAATTCTTTATGAACTGCAGTATTCCCTGCAATGAGCTTGAGCCTATTATTCTTAAGACTAGGTAATTCTTACCATGTCCACAATGATCTGTGTGATGTGTAGTACTACACAACAAATACTATGAAGACTCTTGGGGTTATCCCACGATGAGGGACTAGTGAATGGAAAGAAAGAGTTGAAGACTAACTACACTGCAGCATCTAATAAGAAACTAGTATAGAAACTTAGATGACAAATGAAATAAAGGCTGCTGGATCACTGCCGAGATGCCATTGAAACGTTGGTCCAAGCAATTGATGAGAACTGACTGCTGGAAATGAATGGTATAGATTCTACCTAAATATTCCTTCCTAAAGGAAAATAATCAAGCAATAAGAAGCAAACACCTAAGTGAAAGTATCAAGCCAGATAGCTAGATATAGTCCAGCAAAAACAGAATGAAGAGATTCAGGGGAAATGAAAGGATGATTTAAAATGACTTAGGTGTATGCACTGTTTTTACACAAATGCTGAATTGGCTTCAAACAGCTGTAAACATTAATATGTATTTAGAAAACAGATGCATGTGTAACAGCTGCCTTCCAAAAATGTGTTCCAAGGACCTACACTGCTAGAGAAAAATAAATTCACAGCCTGTGCTGATGGATTGGATTTTGAACTATTACTGATGACAGGATGTGTTTTAGAGCGTTGATGATAACTTTTTACATGGGTGGTGGAGGAATCAACAGGGAGAGGTGTGCTGCTGGACCTTGTACTAACAAACAAAGAAGGACTGGTTGGGGATGTGAAGGCTGGGGACAGTCCTGGCTGCAGTGACCATGGAATGGTGGAGTTCAGGATTCCGCATGGAGGAAGCAGGGCAGTAAGTAGGATTGCAGCCCTGGTTTTCAAGAGAGCTTTGGCCTCTTCAACGGTTTACTCAGAGGAGTCCTATGGGTTAGGGATCTGGGATTTAGAAGATGGGAAGGTCATAGAATCATAGAACAGTTAGGGTTTGAAAGGACTTTAACAGCATCTATTTCCAGCCCCCCTGCCATGGGCAGAGACCCAAGACAGGTGATTAATATTCAAGTATAATTTCCTCCATGATCAAGATCAGTGCATCCTTATAAGTAAGAAATCAAGCACAAGAGGCAATAGACCTGCATGGATGAGTAAAGAGTTTCTTGTAAAATTCAAACAGAAAAAGGAAGTTTACAAACTGTGGGAAAAGAGACAGGATACTTAGGAAGAATATAGGAACATTGTGGGTATGCAGGGAGATAACGAGGAAGCTAAGATCCATTTGGAACTCTATCTGGCAATGGATGTCAAGGACAGCAAGAATGACTTCCTCAAGTACACCAATAGCAAAGGAAGACTAGAGAAAATGTGGGCCCATTGCTGAATGAGATAAGTGCCAGGATAAGAGGCAACGGACATAAACTGAAACTTAGGAAGTTCCATCTGAATAAGAAGGAAAACTTTACTTTGAGGGTGGCAAAGCACTGGAACAGGCTGCCCGGAGAAGTTGTAGAGACTCCTCTGGAGATATACAATACCCACCTGGACACAATCCTGTGCAACCTGCTCTAGGTAAACCTGCTTTAGCAGAGGATGTGGACTGGATGATCTACAGAGGTCCCTTCCAACCCTAACCATTCTGTGATTTGTGATTCTGTGACTCATGTTACCTGGATCTGTTAGCGATAGGAAAAAGCAATATACATAGATCAATGTGCCACAGGACTGGTTCCTCATGCTACAGCGTAGGATGAGTTCTCAAAGTTGCTGTTCTCACCAGACAGCAACTACACATAGAAAAGAAATCAAATTATGCAGCCTTGGCTTTTAAATGCACCTCACACCTGTTTTCTTTTTTAGGAAAAAGCAATCCAAGAATCAATGTTATGCTGATTTGAAAGTACAACTTTCATTGATTGCAGAATACAAATATCTCTATTGATTATTCTACCTCTCTCTCTTTGCATTTCAAACATGGTATGTCTCCATGTACCTCTCACATTTGAATACATATCACCTAATTAGTTGGTCAGAGAAGTAAGGTGCACCTGATCAAGACTTCATCATGACCTTTGATGTGTATTTCATCCTTCCTCTTCCATGCCACTTCACTTTCAAAGTCTCCTGGAGGTTGTTAAGGACTTTGAGCAGCCGTCTTAATTCAATGTCTACTTGCTCTCTAACAAGGTTTCCCAACCCATAGGAAGGGAACAGGAGAGATCTGGCAGGTTGAGGTGTAGGAGAGATCTGGCAGGTTGAGGTGTGGGAGAAAGCTGACATTTCCAGTCATATTCAAGCTACTTCAATGCAGTCAGAAACTGGGTTGTTTTTTTGGGATTGGTTTGGGGTTTTTGCTTTCCAAATAAAGTGGAAACCAGGGTGAAAAATACTGTAAATGTAAAACATAATTCTGAGATACTGTATAAGTATAATGTATTTCCACTTATACCATTGCTCTGGCAGATGCAGTAGTAAACTGAACGAAGACTGTAAACATTAGCACTTTTAGGGGAATAGAAAGATTTTCCCATCAAATACTCACTGTAAATTGAATAGGCTAATCTAATGATGAGATGGAGCCAATATTCTGTTCCATACAGAATCATAGAATAGCTCGGGTTGGAAAAGACCTTAAGATCATCCAGTTCCAGCTCCCGTGCCATGGGCAGGGACACATTCGCACTAAACCCTGTCACCCAAGGTTCCATTCAACCTCACCTTGAGCAGTGCCAGGGATGGAGCATTCACAACTTCCTTGGACAACCCATTCTAGTGCTTCACCACAGTAAAGAACTCTTCCTTATATCTAACTTAAACTTCCCCTGTTCAAGTTTAAACCCATTACCTCCTGTCCTATCACTACAGTCCCTAATGAAGAGTCCCTCCCCAGCATCCTTGTAGGCTCCTTTCAGATACTGGAAGGCTGCTATGAGGTCTGCACACAGCTTCTCTTCTCTAGGCTGAACATCATGGTAAAGACATCATTTGTTGCACTTTGTATTTTGTCTTCTCCAGAGAACAGTTGATGGCAATGAGGAAATGGGTATCAAACAAGAATGAAACAACTGGGCTAAGTTTAAGGTAAAGTCATTGTTGATTTTCATATTGCTTAAAAAGTTCTGTTTGACACTATGGAAAAATTAGATAAGGACACACAGTTAAGATAAATCCCATAGCAAAAAAACATTAAATAAATCTGGGGCAAAACCATCAGTATAATTTGCAGAAGACAATGCAACATTACTGCAAACTTTCTTTCATTCGTTGCCTTTATCTCCCTTGCTTCATTATTATACAAGACATAATTCACTCACTCAAAGATATCTACTTCACAGTAAACTTTGATGATGAAGGGAACTCATGATGACTAGCTGAGATGGAGATGTCATCTTTGATGGTAATAAAATGAAACCTATTCTATCAGTCCTGATTACCTGCTCTCTACCAAGGACCCACATCAGTTTACAGGCTCATTAAAGGCAACATTATCGTTATACATGATTAAAAGTGATTGGAAGAATTTCATATGCTCTGAGTCTCCTAGATGAATGTGCTGAAGACAAGCTCCACCAATTTAATGAAGTCATTCTGTAATGTGAGAGGAACCAACTTCTACTGTCACCTATGTAAGGGTATTCCAACACAACCATGGTAGAGTAGCTGTGCTATTAAGATAACCAAGGACTATTTGTGGATGAAGGAAGGATTGGAGAGGATAAAGCTCTTGGGTGAAAGTGGATTGAGATGTTCTATCTCCTACATCTATAGGGGCTCAAATAGCTCAAGATTTCTTCACTCCATGGGCTAAAACACAGATTGATTTTGAAATATAAAAGATAGCATGTGGGTTGCATTTGTGTTCCTGTATAAGCAGAATGATATTCCATTGTCTAATATGAATGTATACAAATGATTTTTGGGGAGCAGTGAGCATCATAAAGACTTGGGCACTGGGCAAAGTACACACTCTTAATTCTTGTAAGAGTGGGGATATGGAAAGGAATCTTGAGCTCCCCTGGAGGTCTCCTATAACAGCTCAGCCACATACCATACTCCTACAAATTCTGTCTTTGAAGTGCAATCATCTGGTTACACAGTGTGTATAACTGAATTCCATTACAGTCTGGCTTAAATTCTACAAAATTACACTGCTTCAATAGTTACAAACACTGAATAGAGTGTTTTCTTTCTGCAGCTTTTTCCCCCAAAGTCACATATTAACAATGGCTCAGATTTTGTCTGATTGCCAAGGTACTAATGATTCCTTCAAACGAATAAATGCAGGAACAGTGTTGTCCCAGGATGTATCTCAGCTCACAACAGAAATTAACTGGTTAACATAGTAGTGTAAAGCTTCTGTCTGAGCTCCTTGTTGATTTTTCTGTCAGATTTAATCTAATCTATTAACCTGAAATCCTTTTGCTTGTTTTCGGTGTTCAGCCTGCCTTACTTTACTTCTCTTTTAATATCCTTTCCTACAGCCATGTGGCAACTTTTTCCATTTCCTCTTAGCTATTAAAATTTCAATATGGATTCAGTATTTGCTATACCTTCAAACAGAAATAATGTCACAGAATTAGGAACATTATTTTTTCCTTCAGTTTCTCCTTCCCGTTATGTTTCTGAAATAATACAACGGCACAAATGCCCATGCTAACTGCTTACAGTCCATCAATGCAATGGTACTTCTTTTACCTCCATTTTACTGAAATGTACTGCTGTATTTTTATCTTCTAGGTTGCAGGCTCCTTTCTGTAATATTTCAGTTTGAAATGGGGGATATTATTATTTTTTAAATTAAACTAAACAATTTATTATACAGCTCTTATCTGTTAGTCCTCACCTGGTGTCCAAAAAATGAGCAGAACCTGGCAACAGTAAGACACTGCTCCTACACAGAGGCAGGCCTTCACCTTGGCAAAGATGGGTCAGTGAAAGGAAATAACAGATCTCTAACACCCTGCACAGGAAACTATGTTGCTTCTCTCCTGCCTATGGATTGTTCAGCATCATATGTGTTTCACTTCTTTTTAATTCAAACAGAATAAAAGAATAATGACTTCATAACTTTGACTGACTTCAGTAAGATAACTTCAACATAATGGCATAGAAGAAAAGGCAGAAGAGTTATTCCCCATTAAAAAATGCTTCTCAAAAATGCAGCTCAATACTACACAGAAGAGCTAAATATTCCTAAAGAGATTCCTAAACCTCTTGTACAGACTTTTTTGTTCTGCAAAATAAATAAGATGCTGGAGTCTCATAAGAGTAAGACATTAGAAGTAAAAAGACTAAGTGTATCCATGTTACACTGGTGTTCAGCACTTAATATTCCAGTATACTAACTTCATGTTTCAATGTCCTTTTTTCTGGAACTTTTCAGCCATGAAAATGAAAAGCAATATTAGTGATTCCATTCTTAGAAGCTCTTTCTGTGATTTTTCTTCTTTCCTGAGCATTACCAAACCAACAGCTTAGACATCAGGTTATTCCTCTAGACCCTAGACCTCTGCCAGCCCAGAAGCGCATAGGTTTCTGTAAGACTTGAAACATCCATCTGTGTGGATGTTTTGTATTGACGTGTCTCAATACTATACAAATATGTTCATGCAACTGAATGGAGAGATATTCTATTGGCTGGACACAAACATCTTTCTAGGACCAGCTGGGGAGCTCTTTAAGTCCCAGAGTCTGCGCTGGTAAGAGCTCCATTGCCTATGGCTATCTCACACATGGACACATGCAAAGAAATATGAATGTGTGTTTTATTCTGGCAGCTGAATCCACCCTTCTAAAGAATATCAGGCTTAATAGTTCATTTTTCCCCCTTTTTTTTTTTTCCAGCCTAACCTGCTGTTTGGTTTTGAGCCCATCTTTCTCCTGTTTCCTCATCTATGAAGCCAAACAGCAGTATTTTTGTAAGGTATTTCCATGATCTGGAGAAGAAGCTATTTACCAAAACATTCCATAGAAATATTCAGGGCTAGTTATAGAGATATTTTGCATAGAAGTGACAGTGAGCTCAGTTTCATCAGAAAAGCATTTAAGAAGTAAGAGCTACAGCCCAAGCGCTTGGAAATAAGATGGAGTCTATCAATTTCTTTACTTCAAGCCCTAAATGTCACGTTATTATTGGAAGAGTCTCCTGATTCATACCTCTGAATATATAATCAACATTTATTTCGTGGAAATACAAGAAGTGGCATCTCTTATCACAGTGAAGGCTGAATATTATTTGGTCAATGCGGACACTGAGCACTGATATAAAGAAAATTACAAGGAAAATGTTTCAGAAGTGGGCAAAAAATTTTGTTGTTTTTCTTCTGTTGATCTGCATAAAACCATTCTTTGCTGTTTGCATTGGAAAAAAGCAGTAAAATTCCACAGTATTTCAATCATTCTCTATTTAAGAGGTACCTTGCAAGTCCCCCTTTTATTCATTATATCGTTTTGCCTATACTCAGTAAATTGTAGCAGCTAATTAAGTAACCAATTTTAGCATTGCTACCTGTCCCTTGCTGCCCTTGGGATTCTGACAGGGAAAGTTTCTGTTATTGAGGGTGAGGTGGGGGTAGTATAAGGGGAAAGATGTAGAGAAACAGCATGTCCAAGTTCTAGTTCAGTAGCAGCTTATGGATACTATAAAAGAAAATTGAAAACTGCATTTAAGCTGTCCTCTCTCTGCCTTATTCTCTTTAGTAGTTAGTATCTCCTTTCATTATTTAGTCTTAAGGCATTCTGAAAGACATTAAGCAGTATGAAAGTCTTTTTGCATATATTTTTTTCATGACAGAAAAGTGCCACTCTGTTCTACACAGTTTTCATGGGCAAAACATTTTTGCTGAAAGCAAATACACATTATGCAGTTTACAGAGACCAAGGCTGAAATGATGCCATCTGCATTAGCTCTACTCAGGACACCAGACCAGAATGAAAGTTTATCTTAGGGAAAAAATGTTTTGTGTCTGGGCATAAATACTGGAAAAGTTCAAAATCATCGAATCATAAAATAGTTTGGGTTGGAAGGGATCTTCATAGGCCATCTAGTCTAACCCCCCTGCAATGAGCAGGGACTACTTCAACTAGATCAGGTTGCCCAGAACCACGTCCATAGAGGACCTTCATACTCATGGAAGGTATCCAGCTCCTTTAAAAATAACAAATCATATGGGGACTTAAGAGTGGCACCAACGTCTTAGATCCATTCCCTTTCAGTGCTTCAGTGATCTAAACACTAAATGGGGAAGGAAGCACAGCCTCCTGCCCAGCTGGAACCTGGCTTGAAGGGCCAAGCATACCACAAGCATGCTCAGCAGCTTTAAAGGCCACCAGCTGATCTCAAGAAAGCTTAGAGGCTTCTCACCAGTTCAGAATAATCTGTAAGGTTCCAGCACAGAATCACAGAATCATAGAATCAACCAGATTGGAAAAGACCTTTAAGATTATCAAGTCCAACCATCATCCCAGCACAGCCAAGGCCACCACTAACCCATGCGACTGAGGGCCTCATCTACATGGTTTTTAAACACTTCCATGACTGGAAGGAAGCAAACATGAAAGCTACTTGGGCTTTTGTCTGGCTTCTCCTGAGTCATACAGGCACAGTCAGCTGCCAAGTTTTGAGAGAAAGACTAAATGTGAAAGTCAAAGTGTTTGAACGGAATAGATGCATAAAGCTTACATCATACTATGCCGCCAAGCAACTAAATAAGGATTATTCCTCAGGAGCCATTTGTTGGACTTTGAGGCAAAGGCAGATATATTAACAAAAAACCTCTGAGGTCTAATTTTGTCTGTGAGGCAACACAGATATTCAACTCTTCCCTATCTATTAAATCTTCAAATAAGGGACTTTCTGCAGCTTTCTCAAGCCAACAAAGTGGCAGGGCAGGGAGGCTGTTATTGGGAAATCATACTGATGTAACCACAGATTCTTATACTAAAAGATGACAGCATGCCATAAATATAAACGCACGTGTTTAAGTATTTTAAGGTAGGAAAACAAAACAAAAGCCATGTGTTTTTCTATTTATACCAGCCACAAAAATACATGAGCCAATTGACTCCCACTAAACAAGAGTGAAAAAGCTTGTTCCGTTTTTTATGCGTGAGAACTCTATACTTCTCTTCATCCTACACCCAAGTGATTCTTGTTTGCTGCTCTGAAACATCTCTTATTCTTACCAGCTTCGTTTATTTTTCATCCCACATAGGCAGATATTCCCTTCTTACTGAGACATGCTTCTACCACTAGTGGGCATACAGACCATTATTTAAATTTCATGTTGATGCTTTTTTTAGAAGTCTTTTATGGGTATCTCCATATACTCAATATGCTCCTTACTTTTACTCAGGGGCAAATGCATCTTACTGCCAATGCAGGAAAAGAGAACAATACATTTTATTCTTCTCCCAGCTCTTCTAAGAATGCAAAGGCATTTTTAAATGTCAGCTTCAGAGGCATCTTCAAATCAACACCCTCTCACAAGAGTGTTGCAACTGCCCTTCTGTACTGTTTCCTTTACTTTGTTGCAATGGCAATGGTTTTCCAAGACGCAGAAAGAAAGGGAGAAATAGCATACTGAGATAGCCCTGAAAGGCTAGGTTTGGCTAAAAGGAATTGCTTTTCATTTCTCTTCTCCAGTTGCATTGCAAAGGTCACAGGAAGGGTAAGCTCCCTGATGTTCCTCATAACAAGTGATCCAGACTGCTCACTCTTGGATGCATACTCCTCTTTACTCTTTTCTCTGTTGTCCTAAGAGGCAGAGAATGGCCAAGCAAGATTTGGCCTCCCTAAATAGGCATTGGCCTTTGTAGATCCCTTTGTCAGTTGTGCAATAAAAGACAATACATTCCTAGTACAGACTTGAAGTAAGGTGTTTAAGACAGGGCGGACGCAGGGTGGTCCAGTCTATTAAACCTATGGATTGAGAACCATGGGTGTGATATCAGATAATATGCCAATATCACCCTGAGGAAAAGGATCTATTAGAAAGTTCTGAGCATGCTGGGCATTCATGTCATCAGGCTGTTTACTTCTATTTCTGGAACTTATACTCTTGGGGGGATCATTTGGGTACAGATGGTTTGGTATAATAGTATCTGAGATGGCTCAATACTAGAATTAAAAGGCATGTGCCTGAGTAATCTTTTTCCTAGAAATGATTTGTCAAAACTGACATTTTCTACTAAGAAAAAAAAAAATTAAAGAATTTTTGTAGTGAAAAATCAGACAGTAAAAAAAAAAAATGTGTAATTCTTTAGCAGAAATGTGACCCTTTGGTTAAGAAATATCTCAGGGTTTTGTTGTTGGGAACAGGATCAAATGTATTCAGCCTCATACAGAGGAAAACAAGAGATTTTCCATGTATGAGCTGTGTGCAGATTTTAAATTTCTGAATCCAAATTTGAAATGATAGAGGACTATCTGATGGTCATGAGAAATAAGCAATGCATTAGTCAGCTCAGTGGAGGACTTTATAACCTCCCATTTCCTGTATGCCATACCAGAAAAGGTTACTTATGCAGACCCAGTAGTAATGACTCTGCCTGACATTTCAAGGTGCATCTAACAAATATCAGCACAGAGAAACAACCTTCTCGGCACAGTTTCAGGCAATTCATTTGTTTTTATCCACAGTAACTAACACCAATGCCACCAGGATTAATTCATCAGTGTCGGTAAACTGGTTATAAGATGAAATGTCATTGGATGATTTTAGTAAATTTGGTTTCTTTTTATGCCAGATTGTTGTTAAAAGCATGACAGTTTTTGTGCTTCATTTTAAATAAAAGGGGGGTCTTAATGCCACTCTAGTGTTACAAAAATCAATGAAACGTTTCTCTTATCCAGGGGGAAATTCTCCTGGAAATTATACTGAAGTAAAAATTGTCTTGGGATGAAAATGTGTGGTGGCACAGACTGTGAACTACGTTGACATGAAACAAAGGACTACCCCAGTGCTGGGGTCTGAAATGCTGTGTCTCATAATTTTACAGGAAAAAAATCCACCATGAACTGGCAAATTATTCTTTCCAGTGTAAGTATAAGGATATTGTAAGTGGCAAAGTCCTCACAGTGATCTTTGATGATCCCTTAAAGAAGAAGATGTATATGCCCAAGTTACAGTGTACCTTCATGTGAAATGTATTTAAGTTAGCCACTCTCTCAACCTCTACCACTAAACAGAAGCAGAACATTGGGCTGTAGGGAGATTTTAGTTTCTCCATTCAGACAATTGAATCCTGTTTTCTCCCTCTTTCGCCTCTGTAATGTAATACCTGTCTGACAAAGGTATACAGTGCTGTTGAGGGAGAAAAAGAGAATTTTCTGTTTTGTACTGGTTGTAAGGAGTCCATTAAGGACAAGATGGGATAATCAGCTGTGAGTTCAGTGGTAACAGATTCAATCTACCACTCTGACAGAGAGAAAAAAAGAGATAAATTAAAGTTTTCAGGCTTCATTGTGAAGAAATGGGAAAGAATACAAACAACATATGATTAAGTTTTAGTCTACGTAAGACCAGTAAGAGTTTTACCGTTCACTTCAATGGGATCAAGAATGTACCCAATGCCCTTTATAAGACATGCTCATGTAAGGGCCGTCACAGAAAATGGCAGAAAATAACTTCTGCAGCAACAAAAAGCATCAAGATCAAAAGGGCAAAGTCACTGAATTCCTGGAGAACCCTCCTATGCTCTTTCCTTTGTGCCAAACCAACAAATAAAAACTAGTGAGAAAATACAAAGGCAGTTTGAAGGGAAGGAAGCTGTATCGTCTTTAGACCAAAACCTCCCACAAACCTGAATTCCAAAGTGAGCAACTGAGTCAACCATTTCCATACTTTCAGATGGATTGCTGCCCCACCTACCCCATAAGGATCAGTTCAGTTCAGTTCAGCCCAACAGTAGTGGTTTAAAAAGACCTGTATGTAGCTCAAAACAGGTAACTACTGTAAACTTACTGTCTTAAACAGAAGAGTATGCTGCAGGCAGCGTGTAAGGGGTGAGTGACAATTCACAATGAATTTAACTTTATTCATATTTAATTCAGAATCAAGGTGACTATTCTTATTTATAGAATGGTTTGGGTTGGAAAGGACTTTAAGATCATCCAGTTCCAATCCCCTGCCATGGTAGGGATGCCTCACTCTAGACCATGTCGGCCAAGGCTCTGTCCAATGTGGCGTTGAACATTTTGCTATTCCTTCCATTGAAACACTATATCTGAATTCTGTTTTCCTAAAGCTGCTGGATCCTCCCATTGGTCTCATACTGTAAGAAGGATTTTTCTTCTTCTTCCTCTGAAGATGAAGGAGCATATACTTAATAATGATCATATTTTGCTCTGTCAGTAAGTCCTGACTTATCTCTTGGGCTGTCTTCTGAAGCATAAACAAGAAAGCAGTAGAAATTTCCTTGTAAAACTTCTGTGGAACAGTTTCATTCCCATGTCAAATTTGTATAAAGACTTCACTATTTTCTGTTATCTTCCTTTCTTTTGTCTGGGGGATGTATCCAATATGAGTCAATATAATCTCAGAAGGTTTATTTAACTGTCTTGTTCTTCATATGACTAAAGGTTATTTGATCATCTCTGACAGCAGTTTTGAGTGTGGAGTAAGCAAAACATACACATGAACTGTTTAAACAGTGAAACTCTCATCACCTTCCTCTAAGCTGACTTTATCCCCACCTAAAATAAGAACTTTCCTCACAAACCTTTTCAGACAGAAGAATCAGGACTTGAAAGATTTCTGATAGAGCTGCATGCTTGGAAAGAAGCAAGTCAATATTCTTATAAACTTCAGTAACACCGTAGTAAGCAGAGGGAAATGCATGTAGGACTAATTCATGGGTTTATATTCTGTGGCCCTAAAGGGGAGAAGTACTGCTAGGTAACCCATTCATATAGTAAGGGAAAAAGTGTCAGCATGTTTGCAATACTAATATGACAAATTAGGTCATTTGCTGCATGGTGCCTGGCTTAGCAGAGACCTCGAGTTCAGGCTTGCCTTTGACAAATTAACTATCCATACAGTTAAAAAGTCAAACACACACTCAAAGCTTGTGATAAGAGGGGTTATAAAATCCACATACAACCATGTCCACCCCACTTCTAGCACTGGAGCAGCAAAATGGGTAACAGGTAATATCTGACCGCTGTCTTTTTTGCTTGCAGAATTCACAGAGCAGCACTCACTCCACAGCACATGTGGCCATATCCTGAGGTTCTTCCTAAGTTCTTATCTAGTTCTGAATTTAAATTCAGCCTGTCTTCCTTTCATCCTCTGGGGGCACATCACAAGATTCTTAGTACTATCGAAATCTCAGTCAACCTCACTAACACTAGTTCAGAGCTTCATAAATTTATAAATGGGTTACATGATGTACTGGTAGTTACAGAAATCTGCATGTGCCTTTCATACCCTTTTATTTCTTCATCTGATTTTTCCCAATGAGCTGTGGCTTCTGTTGGTGCTTAACTTTCATCTACAAAATACAGTCCTTGGATCTTAGTAGGATTCAGTCTTAGTAGGAGGTTCTTCAGTAAACTGATTCATTTTCTCCCCTTCATCAAACCATGGTGGATCTCGTTGTAGACCTGGCACTATGCATCCAAGAATGGACAAAAGATGGATTGTAGAAACCAGTGTCAATCAGATATTCAGAAGGGAAATTCTGATTGAAATCCAAGCTATCAGACTTTCTCTCTAATACTTGTTCAAACTAATGCATTTCTACTGTATAACCTGAGGACAAACAAAACCCAAGAAGGGATCCCCAGTATTCTTACCCCAAGTACTTAGTTAAATGGCCAAAGTCACATACATATTTTTGCTCACTTGATTCAAATGCTATGAGTTGTATTCTTTCCTGTCTCATTTTGGGGGAAAGTGGTGAATCTGCCATCATAGCATCATGTAGTCTGGTGGACAGCGTATATATATATATAAATCCTCATTAGCTTAACTATATGCTCCATCTGGTCCTCTGTTGCAGAACTGGCGACGAAATCTAAGCTTAAGTGTAAATTAAGTGAATAAAGGTGACGTACTTTGAATACCTGGAAGAGGCTGACATGGAGTTTGCCTATAAAACTAAGGCCTGATTGTAAATTTTGATTTATTTTTACTTTTTACTATTATCAATCTCTCGACCCCTAATTCTGAGCACTGTGGTTGATAGCAGCTGAAATTCAACTGTTAATACACATCTCAGTAGGCACTAAAAGCTGAGAAACTCAGTAAGAGTGAGGCTTAAGATAAGTACATCTAAGTTTACACTTTAGTGTAATTTGGTGAACTAGTAACTCAAGCAAAAGAGAGAAACCTGGAATGCAGGTTATATTAATTTTGATGCCCACAGGACTACTTAGTTGTTATGATGCTTAACATAGATGTCTCCAATCAGCCTTTTTGGTTATCTCTCTAATTGTTCAGCAGCAAAAGTAATTCACAAAGCAGGGGGAGGATCTAAAGCCTGAATCACACCTTACACACAGGGATATACATTCTCCCTATACATTGTCTCAGCTTCTGTACCTTTTCTAATGAGAACAGCCGGTATTGCTGTTAATTCATTGAGGACAGTTAATGAGTAGTATCTCAGCAGTGATCCTTTTTTACTGATGGCATTATGCCCGTCAGCATCATTTCAAGTCTTGTCCTTTCAGATTCCATCTGAAGTTCACTGGATTCAATGGAACCTAAAGAAAGCAAAAGAATTGAAATCTTCCATTCTGAAAAATCTGCTTTTAATTATGTTTCATCTCAAACGATGAACAAATGAAAATTTTTCCCTGAAAATAGATTCTTAAAAATCAATTTATGGGTTTTTTTTTTCATTTCAGCTAAAAATTTATCTTGACAAATGCCTGTTTTGAAGAATGTCAGTGATCTGGATAATTTGTTTTACCCTGGTGGCAGGAAATGAAGACAGGAGAAGATCTTTTTGGACTGGTATGTATTATGATAACAGTGCGTTTTCCATCAGAAACTAAACCCCATTCCAAATTGCCAACCAGGTCTCAGAGAAACCTTTCAGTGGGAGGTCGATCCATTCTAGCAGTATATGTAAGGACAGGGTGTTATGTTACACAGTTAGGCAAATCTTTATCCCTGGGCAAAATAAGCCTGTAGGGCATGCTTTTCTTTCTGTGTAGTACCTGGAGTGCGTTTCTATATGAAAGAAGCAAGAGACAGAGCTAAGAGTAGAGATGATCTCACACAGTTGTCAGAGAATGTCATAAAAATTTAAGCCCTTTCCAAATTCCCACTTTGAAAGTGTAACGGATAATGAAAACTCTTGAACAATGTAAGTACCTTCATACAGCTTTCATATTGTTTTCATAGTAACATGCAGCTGAAGGCATGGGTTAAATGCTACTGAAAATAAGTGTAATTGTAAAGAAACAAAATTAAAAGGGGTTTTGCTTGAAATCTGGTTGTCTTGTTTGATTTCTTTTGTCCAGCAACATGAAAACAAGCAGGACAACATTTAACACTAAATAGAAGCTTTCAGTTTTCTTCTTAAAACTCTTCAATTTGATTTGAAATATATAGCGTATTAAAACACTAAGCTGTTCAGAGCATAAAGCATTCACTCTGTATTCAACCTGATCAGAATCTTAGTGGGCATATTCCTTTTTAGAAGAATTTCCAGTGTTTATTTAGAAACATTATCACAGAACCAGGAAAACTGCTTTTGCCTCACTGTGATTTCCACCGCACTGTAACTCTGCATAGATTGCTTTGTATGGGACATCTATCCGGTACTGTGTGTTTGCAAGCAACTGAAAGTAAATATTTAGTATCAGGTAATTATCATAATAAAATTTCTTTATTGTGCTGTGAGTGAGAGGATTACCTCTATGGGCACATTTAAAGGATAAGACACTCTGCAGCCCCTGACAGTAGTAAAATAATCAAGGCCCCAGTTTTCCTCTTTTTCAGGCTCTGACTTAAAGGATATTCTGCAACATACATCTCCCAACACACACTTTCTTGGCACCTCAGGCAGTTGAGGCATAAGCCATATGCTCTTTTTTCCCCCCTCAGGATGAAGTTAAGCCACTGAGGAATACTCTATGATACAAAGAGAGAAGAGAAAAAACCGCTCTGACTGCTATAACCAGAATTTAGAATACTTGTAAAAACCTTCCCATCTACTGAAGTGCTGAATCAGTCCCTCCCTTCCCAGCTTCAAGGGGTAAGTATGCCCAGCAATTACAAGAGGGCCTCTACATGTCTCTGGACCATCAAGCCAGGGATGTGAGGTTGTAAGCAGCCTCCTGACCTGCTGAGACGCATCTATATGTATCGCTGGTGCCACAAAGCGCAGTACATTTCATAAGCATGTTGAGCTCTTCCTTAAAATCAAGCTCTGTTTGTCATTCCTATTATTTCCTTCTTAAAACAGGTCCAGAACTTCCCTCTTCCATCTGTTGGAAATCTTTTACTAAAGACTACAGTGTACCTATCTATTGACAGTCCTAACAGGTCCTAACATGCACCTTCAGTTTAAATAACCTTCTCCTTCTGAAGGAATAAAGAATGATGCTGCGAACAGGATATAGTTTTAGGATACTGTTCTAGGATAAAGTTTTAAAGGACAGTTTAAGGAAAGTTGTTGGGTTGTAAAACCACATCATTTGCCATAACTTACTCCTAGTGGGTAAAGCTGTAAGAACATCAGCTATTCGAAAATCCAGGAACACATATTGATGAAAACTGACTCCCTGTCTGGAGTTCCATTGTATAGGGACACAAAAAGACATGATCACATATACATATATGTATATATGTGTATATATATGTATGAGACTAATATGACTTACATAAATCAGACCAAGACTACACATATAGATGATTCTGTGCAAACAATGGTAAAGAAGATAGATGAATGGAGCGTCTGATTTTATCTGGGGGTTGAATTAACCTGTAAGACACCTCAGGAATTTAATAGAAGGTTCATAATCAATAAAATACTTTGAAAATTTGGTACAAATTAGTATTAACAATATAGGTACTGTGAGAAGGGAAGACAGGTTACAAAGACATCAGGTAAATAAGCTACCTGCAGCAAGAAGCACTACAGAATCGTCTGGGACTGAAATCCCTCGACTGAACACGAACAGTATCACCTTAGGGCTATATTAGCAACAGGATTATGGCAGTGACAGTGAAAGGCTTAGAGAGATTATAAAGATAGAGCAGACAGAAAACTCAGTGCCTTGCTGACCCCTTCAGGTAGTAAACTGAAGCCTTGAAACATGAAATTTAGCTGAAACTGTCCTGTTAATGCTGATTTGTAGGTGCCATAAATATATTGAACGCAATTCACAGATTCTCAGTTTCCAAGCTTGGAAAGGACTGCTGTGCTAAAGCAGTCTGACCCCTTCTCTCTCTGAAAGCCAGAATGTCTTGCGAGAACAAACCGAAGGCTCGTATTTGACAATATAATCCTGTCTGAAGGGATCCCAGCAATTCCGAGAACAGACTCTCAGTGAGCTTTTCCAGAGTTCAGCGTCAGAACTGTATTCTTTTTATCCCCTATTAAGAAATAACTGGATATTTGGGATTTCTCCTATCCCAAAACTTTGTGTTTTATTGTTACTTAATCTGTAAATCTGAACAGACTAAATCTGTCCCTGTCTTTATTCATTAGCAGACCCACTTTCTACAAGCAGATACCAGCCTTCAATGATAAAGTAATTTCTCAGTTAGCATTTCAGAGAGATGATCTTTGCACCTATGGATCGAAAGGTTTACTGTCACAGTCCTTCAGCATTTATAGAGCATCCCCTCTAATGCAGGTTGAGACTTTTATGCAGCATTACTTCCTGCAGTACTAGACCTAAAGGAAAGACCACTTCCATATGTGGATTTTGGTATTCTCTACACATCTAAGGACTAGGTTAACATTTTACTTCTCTCTTTAAATAACTTCAAGTTCATATTGAGAGACTTTTCCATCACAGTCCATAGGCCTTTCTTCAAATTAATGGGGTTGATAGGTGCTGTTATGGGGATCATGTGTATGACTGGTGTCAGGGCAGGGAAATCAATAAATTCTTTTCATATGTCTGTTATGGGATCAGATCACTGATTCTGTCAGAACTGACAAGTCTGTGTCTTCCTTTGTGGGGTTTATTTTAGTTGGGTTTTTTGCCTCGATGGATTTTTGTCCCAAAGGGCACAGGCATATTGCTGCTTCTATTACAGCTAATAAAAATCAAAACAAATAAATCATAGGCCTCATTCATCTTTAATTTCTGTTCTTTTGTCATTTACAGTTGTTGGTGACATGATGAATGGAATCACTGTCTGAAAATGGCAAAGAAAGCTTATGCTTCTGTTTAGCTGCTTGGATACTTCATTAAACTCAAGAGAATTGCAACAAAACTGATTTCTTGATGAGAAAACATTTTTATGGGGTAGGGATTTTTTTCAAACTTTCATGTGTAAAGTACCCTTAAATCCAGCTCAGATTTTATGGGTGAAACCAGACAGAGGCCTCCCTGAGATGTCAAAAGCCAAGAGTGAAAACTGCAAAGACAGGAGACATAGACTTGCACCTCTTACATCTCTGATGCATGACATATGATCACGACATAGAAGAAACAAGACTTGAAACTGATTTGAACCTTGGAAGGGCAGAGATAAAGAAAGAAGCATTCCTAAAAGTCTTGTTTTCATTCCCATGCAAAAGAAGGGGAAAAAAAACGTTAGAACTTCCTTACTGTGCTGGAAAAGAAATTGCTAGCAACTTTGACTCAAGAAGCAGGTAGCCCTTAGAGACAACCACTTGAGCCAGTCCTCCAGACATAGTGACAGGGCTGCACAAACTTTATTAATCCTGCCTTGTGAATTCAGGGCTACTAAAGTTAATAGACATTGCTTTAGCAAGATGTGCTTTGCATCTGCA
>WYDI02031026.1:0-28248 GCA_009867235.2 Psittacus erithacus | reverse complement strand
GGGGGGTGGGGGGAAGGACAGGTTGTGGGGGGAAAACAAGCAGGCTACATGCTTTGTCTAATTTACGAATAAGCTTATACCACAACAGTTGGTTTGATGCTGAATTTAAAAAAACATACCATATAACAGTTTTGCGGTATTATATGTACTCTCATTATTCGCAGTGACACTGAAACCTGTTCAGACATGCAACACTTTGTAAGTAGAGTTGGTTTATTTAAATTCTGTCCATACTTTAATGTTTCAGTAGGAGACCTGATTTTGAGAAGTGTTCAGTGACTTGTAGTATAAATGGAGCTGATGAGGGCTCTGAGTGTCAAAAATCAAGCTGCTTGTTTAAGCTCAGAAGTATAGACATGTCCAACTTAGGCATTCATTTGAGAAACAACAGATCTTGCGTGTAATTTGTACTCATTGTTAGGCAGTACTTCTGTTTAAAATGAGAAGTATTAGAAAATTCTGTAGCTGAGCCAAAATATGTTTTTTCCTGCCTTGGAATTTTAACTCTGAAAATAAATTGGCAGCCGTTGGTGGTAGCAGGGGTTGCACAGATTTTTAATTAATTAGTAAAAAAAATAAAGAAAAAGCAGCTTAATGTTTAGTGAGATGGCAAAACAGTAATGGTTAGAAAAATGAGGAACTATCTCTGTGGTTTGGTTTATAAACTTCAAATTACCTTTGGAGCAGCTGCTCCAATTAATTTGTTAATACTGCGTCTTAGAATAAAGAACCAAAGGCTTGTGGCAAGAGAGTGACACGCAGAATGTAATGGTTTCCAGCATCATGTCCACATTGTTTTGCTTCCGCAGCTGCCTGGTAAGAATGGCTGTCTCTAAAGTATCACTTAAAATGCCTCTTATTGGAATCAGCACTCTTAGAAAAAAGGTATAGGTAATTTTGTATAGTTTAGGTAGCTTTGCATCCCTTCAGATGCTGGGAACCCTGAGTTACGTAGCACTGGATGGGCATGCTGTGGGGTGGTGGGTGTAGGTACTCCTTGATGTTGTCAGCTTTCCTTTTCACTTCATAGATGCATGTCAGTGGAGCAGTGTATCACTGCTGCAGTGGTACTTTCACTTTGTCTTCATATACATTTTTTTTTAAATATTCTTCAACAGCTGAGAGAATAAGGGTTGTTGTTTAGTAGCACAGTAGTGAGGGTGGGGCTGGAACTCTATTTCTCCACTTGATGTATCCCAAGCTGTTTCCTTCTCTTGTTGCAACTTCCATTTAAATTCAGTCTGGGGGAGGTCTGTGGGTTCCCATCTGAGAGTGGCCACCAGGGTCCACCCAGGGCTTAGGGGAGAGAGGCATTAGAAAAATCCATCTGGCCTTTCCCCTTTTCTCCTGTACTCTTCTGTGTCTTCTGTGCTTCACTTTTGGCAAGGGCTTGTAGGGACAGGACAAGGGGAGAATGGCTTTAACCTGACAAAAGGGAGATTGGGATGAGATCTTAGGCAGAAGTTCTTCCCTGTGAGAGTGGTGAGGCCCTGTCTCAGGTTGCCCAGAGAAGCTGTGGCTACCCTATCCCTGGCAGTGTTCAAGGCTAGGTTGGATGGGATTTGGAGCAACCTGGTCTTTTAGAAGGTGTCTCTGCCCATGGTAGGGGGTTGGAACTGCATGAGCTTTAAGGTCCCTTCCCACCCAGATGGTTATCTGATCCTGTGATTCGTTTTCTCCTCACATTCCTAAAACCTCTGAGAAAAGTTTTAGTTTACTTTGAGCTGGTGCAAGGATGGATGGGAGGGAAGGCTAGCTTCCATCTTTGGTGTGCTTTGTGTGTACAGTAAGGCCACTGTATTGAGCAGATGTTAATTCTTCCTCTTCTATTTCCTCCAGTCTATGTGGCAGACCTTCAGTTCTAGAATAGTGTGTCTTCTGTCTGGGATCAGGCTAAACGGGATAACTTGGCCTTGTCCCAGAGGGTGTCTTTCTTGGGGAGCCTGGTAAGGGATGGATTTTGGCGGGGGTAGTGAGGGAAACTCGTTGCTGGCAGCATCTGCTGGGGGAGGTACTGCTCTGCTTTTAAAGGTGGACTGCTGGGTGGATGCTTCCTCCTGGGAATGCTGGTTTTGGATCAGCACGGGACCCTGTATGTCTGGGGAGGAGAAGGCATCATGGGCCATGACACTCGGGGGGTCTGTGGTAGCATAACCCAGCAGGGGGTGGTGCAAGGTGAGGCCAGAGAGCAGGTGCATCCTACTTGTGTTGGGTTGGGAAGCAGGATGGAGGGCTGCTCATAGTGAAAAAAAGAGAAGTCCTGTTTAAAATGTCTTTTAAGAGTTCCTGTCTGCAAAGAGTTCCTGCTTTGCAGAGTCTTTTGTGTGGCTGTTTCAAGGCTTGACATGCTTTTTAAGCATTTTCTTTTGTTTACCACACGGGAGCCACAGGAAATCCTGCCTGCCTGCTGGTCAGCAACACCCTGAAGCACTGACAGCCCTGACATGGGACATGTTCTTCTGGACAAGCTCTAATATTGCATGAGAAGTTTTGAAAAAGTTATTGTCGGGAAGTAGGAGGATCTGAATGTGGAAGAGGAAAGGGCAGAGGAAGAAAGAGACAAGAGGGATTACTTCTATGTTTCTCCCATCTAGACTTTAAGGTATATCCTCAGCTATTCTCCTCTTCTCTGGAATGCCTACCTACAACAGAGCTCAGAATGTATCCAGAAATTGATTTTTAGAAGAAATCAGTTGGTAGAGGCATTCCTGTAGGAGAGCAAGATAGATTTTTAGCATGGCCATAGTAGCATCCTCTAAATAATTAAGAATGGAAACAAGAGGTTACTGAATCCCACTTACTGCGCTTCAAAACATTTATGTTGTCATTATCTCATTTTTGAGGAACACACATCCTGATTTAAAAAAAATGCCTCTATTAGTCCAGACTTCTGGCTGTGATTCTCGGTTACTTAAAGTCTTTAAAATTCAAGTGCTGCTGTTTTACATTACTGTGATGCGATTGGGCTGTGGGGATCATTTGTGTCTGTTTGTGGTGAACTCCTGCTCATGACGAATTCCTGCATACTGAAGGCTCAAAGCACCATCAGCTGTTAAGTCTGTAATACAGGAGATGTTTTGCACAGGAAAGAAAGCTGCATAGGCAGCTGTGTGTCCTGGCAGCCCCTGCTTTCTTGAATGCTCTTCTTGTCCCAGAAATGTTTCAGCTTGGATCTTAAGACAGCTTGGAGCAGCAGTATGGCTAGTCCAGTTAGCTCTGAGACAGAGTGGTGTACTGGTCTTCATGTCCTTTGGCAGATCCTGTATCACATTCGGCTCATCAGCCAGGAGAACCTAGTCTTAAAATTTGCTGTATATTTGAAAGTTGTTCTTGTACACCCCTGAAAATATAAATTCATTCTGTTTGCATGGAGGTTACTAGCCTGTGGAGTAGCTGCTTTGAATGCGTGTGCAATACGGTTGTTAAAGGCGTAACATGGAGCACACTTTCACTGGGTCTGTAAAAAAGCTGGCTGAGAATTGCGAGGTTTCTTACTGTTACAAAAGTGGAGCATTTCTCTTAAGCGTTTGTTACATGTTTATCCCTGAAAAGACCAAGCAAGTTGCTGGAAAAAGTCACCTATCAACTCAAGTTACTTAGAAACACATGGAGCAAAAGTGCTATCCTGATGCAGAATAAATTTAAAGTAACAACTGCAAGTACCATGAGTGTTCTAAGAAGGAATTTGGGGAGGAGGGGTGAGAAGGTAATAGTGCATTGATGTTGAAGTGCAGCATGGTGCTGCTGTCCTTCAGCCTTGAGAATGACTCATGCTTATTAGAATTACAAGCTTAGGGACTCTGAGAGTGAAACTAATGTTTTGGTTTGGGTGCATTCTGAGGCTTCCTTTTGACTTTCAGGGAACATTAATTTCTCCTGAATCTTCAGACTCAAAAGCACAATGGTTATTAAAAAAATAATTAAAAAGTAATGAAAAAGACTTTTTTTTTAACTTGTTTTAATATTTCACTACTGTGTATTGATTCCAGAGCTCTAAAGAAAACCTCAGAATATCATGAGACCTGTGATAAAAATTGAGGCATCTTTAACACTGAACAAATATGTGGTGCATATGGTCCTGTGTGGTACAGTAGAGGAAATCCCACCATAAACTCTGTGAGAAAATCCAAGTAGACAGACTGAAGGTATTTTAGTATGTTCCCCAGAGATAACTCACGAAAATCTTAGGAGTGAGGTGAGGCTAGTGTGCAAGTAGAAATACCTAGTGGAATGAAAACCAAGTGCAGATTCTGTTTCCAGTGTGTTTTTGCAGCTTTTCATGCTAGAACTCTTTTTTCTAATCTGGTATAACCTCTAAATTGGAGCTGTCTCAGGTGTGTCTTTGTTCATAAAAGCAAGACTAACATCCTGAGGATGTCGATACAAAGTCCTAATGCAACTGCTGAGGTTTTCTGTGCCACCAGCTACCGCAAGCTGCTCATAGGTGAGTTCTAGCTTCCCAGCTGTCCATATGGCTCCTTCTGCACCACATCTGGGAGGTGAAGGGAGGTGAAGTGATTCAGCTGAAAGGAATTCCAGCTTTCTGAAGGTGGGGGAGAAACTTTAAAACGCACATGAGGTAGAGTATTTCCTTAGCTAAGCAGGAGAGGAGAGAGAGGGTTAGGGATCTTTGTTAGAAAGCCTGTTTGTAGAAAGTCTCAGAAGTATTTGTAAGTAGTTTCCAAGTTTGCCTTCTGCACAGAGGCCTCACATGCTCAAGTACACAAGTACTTTATTTAGAGTCCAGTTAAAGTGCTGGCTGAAGTTCATGTAAGTCCAGTTAGAGTGCTGGCTTGAAGTTGATATAATCCTTCAAACTAATGGTGTCAGTGTGTCCAAGGTCAAAGGCTAACACCATTTTTTCTCCCTCAGGTGATTTCTGAACACAAAGCTACAGATGCTGCCAATAACTGCTGCAGTTCAATGTCTCTCTAGTCATTAACCAAACTAACATTGAAGACTGATTAAATTGTACAGTATTACTAGATTATTGCATGTGATCATGTTAAAAGCATCTTGAGAAAAGCCAGTTAGGATCTGAATTTTTTTAATTCTTGAGGTTTTTGGTTCACTGTTTTGATTTGTTTGTTTGTTTTTTCTTAACCAGTTGGTTTGGTTTATCTTGGTTGATTTGTCTTAAAGCAGGAAATGACTTTAAGATGGGGATGGGAAGGAAACTAAACCAAATCTATTCAGGCTGAAGTGACTTATCAGAAGGTTTATGGGAAAAATGAAAAATGCTTAATAAAACTTTTAAATAATGCAAAGATCACAGTGTATCCATCCATAACAATAACGTGAGCTGCAAGGAGCCATGAAACTGTAGAAGGATAAATTTATATATGCAAGCATGGTACTTAAAAATTATACTGCTGTTTATGACATGGCCTGTATTTTATCTATGTGCTTGCTGGGTTCCCTGCGTACTTGCAGAGCTGTCCAAATAATTCAAGTGAATATGTGGGTATATATACAGATCATGTGTGATGCTTCATGTCATTGCACACTCTGTGCGTGTTGTACACATAACACTGTAAATGGAAAATGTGTACATAGTAGGTGCTGGTAAGACAGAATAGTGGGCATCACAGGATAACAGAGTCCAATTTTCTGGTCTAAGCTTGTTTTCTGCTTTAGAATTACTTATTTTCAGTTTAAAAAATCCTCCTACAGTGCAAATTCTACCCTTCGTTAGACTTGGATGGCTGTCGGTTGCTTGGAGCCTCGTGGGATGTTAGCAGCAAAACTCATGAGTCAGTTATTTCTTGGTGAGATTATGTTAATTTATACAGAAAGTATAGCAGTGCCTTCTGTGCCTCTTATTTTGCTGGACAAAGTAGCAGCAAAAAAAAAGGAAACAATCTCCTTACAGGAGCAAGGAGACTTATGATCTGCTAGGCATTACTCATTTCTGGCTGTCACCTTGGCTTTCTGTTTCTGTGATTGCTTCTGCCATATGCACATACAGCTACATTCAAATCAGTTCCTAGCTTCTGGTTTGTATTCAGCCTAGACAGGAGGCATTTTTCAAGAGTCCCTTGGCTTTCATTTAACTACGCTGAATGTTGCTATTGCATTTCCAGCTTCAGCTGCTCAGGCTAGTAGCTGATACAAACTCCATTTCAGAGTCCCCTTAACCTGGTTTTTCTTTCTCACTCCTAATCATTGTTGAGAAACTTTGTACAGTGAAGGTAACTAGATATTCTAGATTGCAAAAACTTTGCAGATCACTCCAAAGATTACGGTGCATGTTCAGGCTTTGAGAATGAGATCAGAGAAATCTTGTTTGTTGTGTTGATTGGTTGTAGAGCTGAAGATCAAGGCTATTTTAAGGCTTGGAAGAGTGGGAAGTTTATTGTTAGGGTTTTGGTTTTTTTTGTTGTGGACTTTTTTTTTTAGGTTAGCTGCAGCTACCATCTTATTTTCAGGTTCTGGGAGCCTTCGTTTAGTTTCTGTTAGGTTTATCTTTTTGCTGAATATAAGACGAGTTCCAAAAAGTACAAGTGCATTGCTTAGGCACTGAAATCAAAGCAGTACAAATATTAAACCCCCAAATAGCTCTACCTGCTTCTTCTGATTTCTTTTTTGCTAGCTTTTGAAGATTTATCTTTTGATGCTGTATAGGCATTCATCTAGTATGTTCCAGGGTGGTCTGAGAAAAGGATAAATGGTTTATTCTTCTACCAGTCTCCTGTGCCTGTGATACAAGGATATTTTCCAGTTCTCTGTGCGGACTCATTTTGAACCAGAGGTTGCAGGCAAGGAATATTATTTAAAAGAAAAAAAAAAGAAAATAAACCTTAAATTTTTAATCATACATAACAATTTAAAATTGCTGTAACTGTCTCTAGCACCAGATACTGAGTTGTCTTCATCTGCTGAGTCAAAATGTTTGTGTTATTTTGTTCCTTTCAAGGCTAAGACAGTTTGCATGTCTCCAGACATTAACAGATTTTTCACATGGTGGATAAAGGAAAATAATGGCATGTTTCTCATTTTAGTTGATACCAGCTGGATTGTAATCAAAACTAGCAAAGTAGATATCCTAATGAGCCAGATCAGCTGGAGGAGCTGATGAGGTCATGCTACTGCTTCTGGATTTGAGCTGTTATGCAAAATATGGCTGTGTTTTTCCCAAGGTTTTTGAGCAACATTATCTGATTTGCAAATTCTGAGGTGTTTTTGCTCTATGATTATTAGCTACATCAAGGGGATATTTTTTCCAGTTACTTTGTAGGATGCGTATTCATTTTTTTTATTTACACCTTGCTCATGTCTGCAGAGTAACACAGATTGCAGTAGGACCAGCTGTAGTTAGTTGCTCTCTATAAATGCTGCTGCACTATTTTGGGCATTAAAAAATAGTTGTGATGCTTTACAAGGTGACAGTTGACTCTGGCTTCTGTATACTGTGCAGAGCATGGAAGACATCTGCATTGTGTCCATGAGTGTGACTTACTTGCCTAACTATTCTTATGTTGTGGGTGGTATAAATTTAAGATATTGCTTCATCCGGTCCATCCAGGAAAAGGAGCAGTGAGATAAATTGTTTTATCTTGCACTACTGTTGTAACTATAGGCATAATAGTAATTGGTCAAAATTCATTTTTCTGTTTAAAACCAAAGCCTGGATATTTGAGGCAACAAAGCATGAAATGGTGGGATTTGCTTCTATTGAAAATTACTGACACAGATACTTATAATACAGCTTTTGCAGATAAAGCCAGAGGCTGTTGTGGTATGGGAAGATAAATAGGAACGTAATGTTTTCTGTACAGTGAGGCACAGGACAGAGACCCCCAATGCTGTTATGGAGTGAAAGCATCCATTTACTGCAATATGTGCTTATGTTTGGGGGAAAAAAAGTCCTGCCTTGAAAAGGACTAATGCATTTGGTAGACTTGTTTGTGGCAATCTAACATAGCTATACTGTCTCCTGTTGTGGAGCTATTGCAGTACCCAAAGTAGCTCAGAGTATGGACATGTCCTAGGAAAGGAGAAACTGGAAGATAGCTTAAGTCATGATCTCAGACCTTCTTCATTGCTTTAATCAGAATCTCTAAGTAAGTTCTGTGTTTCTTTGGGTAAAGCATGAAATAAAAAAGTCAGGTTTTATCTGTGCAAGTGGGTCAGTTGAGTATTAAGGCAGTATGGATGCTTCTGTCAGATCAGTGAGAAGGAGGGGTGGAATTTGGAGAACTCCTCCATGAGTGAGTAGACGTGGGACTGTTGGTGAGGCCTCTGAGGACTTCGCTTCAGCAGCTACCGGCTGGAAGAAACAGGGAGTGTGCTGCAGTCTGACAACAACAGATTTTTGGTTTTCTGTTGAAGTAGAAAAATCAGCTTTCAAACTACCTTTATAGAATGGCATCTGACATTTTTAACTCTTGAAAAAGGCTTATTTGTTTGTTTCTGATACCATATTTGTAATGCCTCAATGTCCTTCTGTGCTTTCCAAATGTAGTGTGTTTCTGGGTGGCAGCTGAGAATGGTGAAGCGCAGGCTTTGCTCTTACCCTCTGAGTTCTGGCTACTTGCTTAAGAAGAAGGTTCCAAGCTAATGGAGCTCTTTGTGTTGTGCTATGGGCTGGGACTCTGGGGAGAGGCATGCAGGTCTGACAGAGCAGCCCTTCTGACCTAGACTCCCATATCCATTATCTGTATGCTACTTTGCAGGTCTGCCCAGCAGAGAGAGGCTCAAATGTGGCATGTAAGAAACATGCTCAGAATTTATTGTACAAGTGAGCACAGTCAGTGAACAATATAAATGGTTTGTCACAGGTCAGCACATTCTATTAAGGTATTTTTGATAGGTTAGCTGATCATCAAGCAGGATGTGTTGTTGGCATTTGCTTTTGTAAGTTGGTGTACTTTTGTAATGTGTTATGAATAAGCTTTGCATTACAAATAATTCTTGAAATTAAAAAGCTTAACTGCAGTGGCAGGCAGGTGTTAGTTATGTTAGCTTTGTTTACCTTTGTTTATGGAACGCTTGACTTCCTGCTGTTACCGTATCAGACTTACTAAACTTGGGTTTGCTATTTATGTGAGGCAAGGTATGTGCCTCAAGTGCTCAAGTTCTGGTGTTATGTCAGGTTTCCTTTGGAGACACTTGTAAAGTGTAAGGTAAAGATCAACAGACTTTATCAAGGCATTACTAAAAGCCAGGCAGCTTAATTAATGTTGTAAAGAAGTTGTCAGTGGAAGGATTATATGAAAATAATTTGAAAGAAGGACAGAAGCCACTGTACCAGCTTCTGTTGATTGAATTTTCACATAAAGCTTTTGAGGAACTGGGATTTTTAACAGTTGCAACCTTTATGTTTTATAGCCCTTATAACTGATACTTTAGTGGACCACATTTGAATGTTTAGTGAATTCCTTGAATAGCTATCCTGGATACAAATGTCTTTAAAAACTTTTTTGTAAGTTCACTTTCACCTGCACGTTGTTTGAGCAAGAAGTAGAAATTCACAGGATTTACTTCATCAGTGTAGGAGAGTGCTAATTTGGCACTGCAGGGGTTATTGCTGTGTAGGATAGCTGTGTAAAGAAAGGAGATTGCCTTCCCATGTACCTATTCAAAATCTAGGTGCAAAAAGTAAATGAAGGAACTTACAGAAAAGTGAAAGAATGGTTGCTTTTTATGGAAGGGACAACAGAAAGAGTCTCTCTTTTAATAGGAAGTATTGTCCTCTAGTAGTGGAAAATTGATAAAATTGAAGGTCAGAAAACTGTTGTACCTTCCTATGTACTATGCATTATCAAATTTCTGGAAGAAACAGAAGAAATAAGGACTTACGTACTTGAAGTGAAATGCCTAAAAATAAGTTTGTGGTGTGCTGATACCTTGTGAGTGTAGAAGAAAAATTATTTTAATAAGCATACAGAGTGAGGGTTTTTTTTTTGTTTTTTGTTTTTTGTTTTTTGTTTTTTTTTTTCCCCAGAAGCATTGCCTTACACATTAGGAATTAAAGTTTTTGCCACTCAATCTTCCTTAACTATTAGATTTGAAAACACAAGCAATCACATTTATTCTTAGAATATAAGTTGTTTGGATATTATGAAATAGAAAATAAGAACTGCAATTAAAAAAACAAATAGCTTAGAATACAAGAAGCCAGATATGGTAGGCACAAGAAAGAAAGTGTGTGCATTAAACTTCCATGAGCTGTTTTAAAAAAGTAACACTTCTGAATGTGTCCTCTCCCAACTTCAGTTCATAATATCCTGGTACTGACAAAATATAAAACATGTTAGAAGAATTAAGAGATATTTTACACATTTTTGTACAGATACATAAGGGCAAAGGATTCCAAATATGATTATGCTTTTGTCATTTAAAAAAAAAAAAATTAAAATATTTTAGAATTTTGGTATGCAAAATAGTGTTTTCATGCTACTAATTTACTACTTACTCATGACTCTTCACTGGAAGGGTGAACTCAAAACACCTTTCAGGTGTTTTGTCTTTTATTTGGTTTGGTTTTTTTAGGTGAACAGGTAGACAAGCAACAGAAGGGAAAATAATCAAACTTTAAAATAGTGGAAGGGAATTTTCTGAGAATTTTCCATGAAGACTTCTGAAAGAAAACCCTCAAAAGACAAACAACAAAGCAGGGGTTCAGATGGTACCCTGGTACATAGACTTACATAAGGCATTTGAGACACTGAGGACTTGGACATCAACCTGAAAAATACAAACAAGTCTTCGATTCGTGAGTCTTTGTAGGATTCCCAGCACTTTTTAACTGCCTAATTTCCTTTTGTGTCAGGTCAGATGTGTATGAGCTGAGTCCCTGCTTCTTAACATTTTTCACATACCAGTGTGGGTTAAGTAATGAAAAACATCTGTGATCCTGGTTTCTGGAGACACAGTATATATTATTTTTACAATGCCCCTGAACAGCTCATTCAGAAGAGATGACAGAAAATCCCAGTTCAACAGACTATTTGATGTCAAAGCATAACTAAAAATCCTTTAGTGATGTAGTATGTAGAGCTCAGTATCCTCTCTGTGGAAGATGTGACAGTCTGGAACTCTCCACCTGCTAGTGGCCATGTGTGCACCTTTGCTGTTAAAGCACATAGCAAGGTGAATTATGTGTCAGAAAATCAGATTTATATTTGGCAGAGTTTATTATTGTCTGCACCTTTGCATTTGAGTGTACTGTTCTAGAAATAAAAAAATTTGCATCAGCCTAGCGCTGCAGTCATGATTTTGCTTTTTTGCCAGCTGGAAGAAGTAGAAATACACCTGGTGACTATGTGTCTGCATGTTTATGAAGAACTTTTTCAGGGACCTAATTTCTGTGTCAGTAATTTTTTAAAAAACATTAACAAACTATTTTACAGAAAATAGTACTTGCCGGACAGAGGTGTGGGGAGTTTTTCATTCACTGTGTGACTGGGCTGTGGTGCGTGCAAACTCCATCTCCTGTGTGGGCTCTTTTGCCAAGTTTAGCTTGTTTGAAGGTCACAGCTGCTGTTGAGCAGCCAGAGCGTAATAAGAAGTCAGATTGCTGCATGGAGCATGAGTGGCAGAGCTTTTACCTGCTTTGCTCTCAAGGCACACACCACTCAGGCAGTGCTGGGAGTATATTTGTAAATTTTAATTTCACAGGCTCAAGCCAGTCTTAGTTTTTCTTGCCCATGAGATAAGTGAAAGTATTTACCGCAGCTAGAGAGCTGAACGAAGAAGGAAGCAGCGTGCTGAAGAAGCAGCTCGTGTGCATGAATGTGTACGAATACATGTGGACTTCCAGAAGTGTTCACAGGGCTATACAGGCACATATAAAGAAAGGAGGCTGGTTGAAAAGAGTAAGTGTTTTTTACAGGTAAAGTGGAATAGTTGCATGGTCTTCTGATGAGAGCCTGTGTGAATTTTTCTGCCAGAATATTCCTGTTTGTAGAAACTAATTAAATAATTTAATAATCCAGTGTTAGGTATTTTTATATTTTAAAAATCTTTTTCTCTTACACTTTTCCTATGCTGCGATAAACTTGTTTTGGTTGCGCAGATTACAGTAGAGTTAAGGCTGTTCTGTTAGCAGGTAATGTGTTTCTGTGGGAAGGATGCTAATCTGTGTGGTGGGAAACCTGGATGCTGCCATTCACTCCCTGAAATCGTTTCACTAAGTCCTGTCTTTCGGCTTCTGTTTCTGTGATAATAGTATGCTTTACTCATCAATGTCATAGTGATAAAGATGAGTTAATTATTAATCACCTTCTCTATCAAGTATAGTAGCTTCAGCAGTAAGGGTCTCAGCTTGGGTTAACCAGTGCAAGGTTGCTGCAGATTCTCTTGGCAGTTTATTCAGCTGGGGCTAAATTTGGCTCCACAATTGGGCTACCTATCTAGCTTGTGTTAAATCTCAGCCAGCTGCAGCCACAGCAAGGTGCATCACTCTTTAAACTGGCATCATTTTGGCCAAGAGTAAGAGATTTGATTCTGCTCTTGGAAAACTGTGTGGCTTATTCTTTAAATAACAAAAAATACCGAACGTTGCATCATCCAAAATAAAGTGCAGTACAAATTTATTTCATTAGGTGGAATAGAGTTTCAAAATAATTGTCTGTACCTAAATGAGGCAAATCCTCCACTGCAGAAGTTTAATTTGTGACTTAGATGAGTCTAGTAAAATTTTTTAACGTTTACATAATTTTAGGTATAAGGGAAGAGCTGCATGGATTTATATTACTGCAGGCCCTCGTTTCTTCTCTCTAAGAAGCGCTTTTGATCCTGCTGATTTTTTACTCAAACCCTATAAGTGTATTCTGAATCTCTGTTGTTATATGAGAATGAATAATGAAATAAATGAAAATAGTGATTTTCACTGAATTACAGTAATTCTGTTGTTTTCTGAAAGCAGACATTTTTCTGCCTATGCTGCTTCAGAGAAACTTAAATTCTGATTTTTTTTATAATAAATTTAAAAGGAGTTTATATTAAACAAAATGTCTAGTTAGTAATCTTCAACAAATGCACATTGTTTCCCAAAAAGTGTCTGTTCAGATGCGTAATTTGTGTTTTCAGATTTATGCACAGCAACTGTGACATTTCCAGCTTTGTATGAAACAGCTAGGACTTTTGTGTTTCTTTTAATAATAATACAGTGGGGGAATGAAAGCCTTAAAATTAATTCTTCTACAAAAGTTATTTATGAAAGGAATTCCCCAAAAGGAAGCCTAATACTCTATTCTGGCAAGGAGGATTTATATAATCTTATACAATGCAAGAATATAAAAAAAATGTATATATGCTCTAGATAATGTTATATGTTCTATAATGTTATATGCTCTATAAACGTATATATGTTCTATATAAGTTCTATATAATGCGACATATCACACAGTCAGTTTCTGAAAGCAGATATATTCCAGATCCTGGTGGTTAATTGGTGGTTATATTGTTGTTCTTGTAGTGTGCAAAATGTATAGTCAAGATGTATTTCACCTTTCAGATATATTCTTTATCTGAGATGACAAATTGAGCATATGCTATATTAATTATTTCATCTGACCATATTTACACTACCTTTTAAAATTTTGAGAATCCTGTAAAATAGTTGGGAACAAGTAAAGCAAACATTTGTCTGAGTTCTAAGAATAAGGCAGAAAAATCTGTTTAATAGAAGAAGAATGTTCTTCGCTTACAGTGATGCTGCAGTTTCCTTATCTCTCAGAGTTAAAGCCTGGAGACTCTTTGCACAAGTTATAGGTTGCTGATATTGCTGAATGAGGCACCTCTGTTTTCTATCCCAGGTGTTTGGTGACTGGTGGCAGAGTGGTGATTGCAATACCCCAACTTCTTGTTGGGAGGTGCTGCAGTTCCATTTTTTGCTTGGGTGGGTTTATTAAGAAGTATTCTTTGTTGCAGTGAAGGAGGCGTTAATGCATTAATGCATTCAGCCCACGGGCTTGTGCTGGGGGTGTCTCCTGTAATACAATTCTTCTGGAGAGATCACTATGCAAAGAGAATGCAGGTTTTTTCTTTAACTGTGGAGTTGTCAGAGGGCAATAGAACAAAATCCTATTGTCTGTGCGTGGAGCCCTTCCTCAGGCAGTTTGAGTACTTTTGCACCATATGAGCTTGGCAGCTAGGTAACTTCATGTGCTTCTAAGTTTAGATTTATTCCACTGTGACATTTCTGACCCTCCCACATGCCTTTCGTTTGGCAGTAATTTTTCAAGTATGCATGTGCGTTCGTATGTTTACATGCAGGGGTATGCATCTTCATTTGTGTACACCAGTGCTACGCCAGAATAAACTTGAGGTTTCACTGCTTCAGTAAGATGGCTTTGGAAAGAACCTACTCTAAATCTTTGTCTCTTCTTGGCGGTGATTTCGTGTTTTTATTAGTTATTTTCTGTGCCACTGCCAGTGGCAGGGGATTAGAAGTAGATGATTTTTAATGTCCCTTTTATCCCTAACCGTTCTGTGAGTCTATCAATAGTTGTAGTGATGGAGACTTTTTTCAGCTACTGCTTTACTTTGCTTTCTCAAAGGGCATAAAGCATGTTCAAGGGAGATGGAGATCTGTTGAGCAGTGATATGCATGTGTAAACTCCACCATAGTTTCAGTTGTATTTAACTGTATCATTATGTAATTGTTCTGAAAGAAGCTCTAATGTGTTATGCAAGTTAAAGTGAAGTGCAAGCTCCTGCCACTGGGTTGGGGCAATTCCAGGCACAGATACAGGTTGGGTGAAGACTTGAATCAGAGCAGCCCTGAGGAGAAGGACTTGGGAATGTTGATTGATGAGAAGCTCAACATGACCTGGCCATGTGCACTTGAGCACAGAAGCCTCATGTGCTTTGCTGCATCCCCAGCAGAGTAACCAGCATGTTGAGGGAGGTGATTCTGCCCCTCTGCTCTGCTCCCTTGAGACTTCATTTGGAGTACTGTGAGCAGTTTGGTGTCCTCAGCATAAGAAAGACATGGAGCTGTTGGAGCAAGTGCAGAGGAGGCCGGGTATGATCAGGGGGCTTAAGCACCTCCTATTTGAAGACAGGCTGAGAGAATTGGGGCTACTCAATCTGGAGAAGAGAAGGCTGCTTGGAGATTAACATTAGTAAAATGAAGTACTACCTGCTTTTCAAAGGGGAAAAACTGTACTACAGCAGTATTTCTAGAAAATATTCTGAACATGCTCAGGTAACCATAGAGGCATAAGCCAGCAGTCTGTTTCTTGTGACTGAAAAAAAACATGATACTAATATTACTCACTAATCCTTCAGAAGAGTATGCTGCTGACATTGGAATTTTAATCTGACCTGTCCTATGTTATTTCCATCCTCTGTTTCTAGCAAATGAATGGATGGGATTTTTTTTGTTGTTGTTGTTGTTTTTTGTTCTGTTTTATCGGGTTTTTGTTGTTGCTGTTTTGTTTTAAAAATTACTTTTATGGTTGTTTTAGTGGCAATTTATAAGTGAATCACAATAGTGGTAATGTGTACAGTTTCAGAATTGTCGTTCTGTAGCATTACTGAAATAAGCATCAGTAATTAATTCTTGCTGCTGTAAACATCTGTGTCTCAGTGCCAGCAGTGAGCAGACAACTGATACAGCTCTCAAAGTGCCTGCTGCAATCTTAAGTGACTGCAAGACTGTGCATGCCTTACAGTCAGTGCTAGCCAGATACCTTGTTTCCTCTATGAAGATAACTTTAATGCCCTCTGAAGTTAAAAGCAGACGTACAGTCATGGGATTTGAAGTTCCTCTGCTATAATTGCTGTCTGTTTCTTCTTTGTTCCTTACTTCTTTTTGAAAATTGAAATGGCTATGAGATTATCTGAAACAGGAGAGAAACCTGTATGAAGTGACTCTGGAAGTATTAGGTCTGATTGGAGATTAGGTAAATGAATATTTTTTATGCAAATGTAGGAAAAGATCTTGTGAGCCATTTAGAAGCGCCTGAGGGATTAATATATGAAAATTAACTTTGTCTTTAAAATTTATTTGCAGGTTTTTGGTTTTTTTTTTTTTTATTTTATGCTTGTTTATCATTTATTTGCATGGATTCTAAGAGGAAAAGCAGAATGCTTTCTTCCATTGTGTATTTTGTTGACAACTGCAGTTAAGCAGCTTTTTGAAGCTCTAGTTGACATTGTAGATTTGTATAGATGCTGTGCTTTGCCTTACCTTTGTACAGGAAATTAATTATAACCAGAATTACTCGGCAGTGAATGGGAACTAGTCTAAACACTTCCTGGATGTTTAAGTGCTGCAGACGCTCTCTGGTGGTTTTGTCAGCTGCTTTATTCTTTGGATTCCTTTTCTGCTTGGGTTATGTTCAACGTTCTGCAGTGTTAGTGGTCTCACATGGATGGCCCTGTGACTAGATATCATATTTTCTAAGCAAGATTTGTAGTGGTAGCATCCAGTCACAGCTTCTTGTTGTTAGTTGAAAGGACTTTCTCTCAATCTTGTATTCTCTTTCATATTCATTCATGACTGGTTATTTTCTTTGGGCCATGGGATTTTGCCATGCTGCCGTATACCCTGGTACCAATTTTCCAGCATGTGGTCTTCCATTTAGGCTGCAATTATCAGGCCTTATTGAATGTCTTTGAAGGTAGTGTGGCTGGATTCAAGGTGAAATGTGATTAATCCCAGAAACAACTGCAGACTTTTGCAAGATGTCCTGGAGGGGCATGTTCATTTAAGTTTGACCTCATATTTGCTTTTGGGAGACTGAGATTTATCCATATTTTGTGCAGAGCAGATGCTACCCATTTGGGTAGTTGTAGGCTGCTGAACTGGTCCTTCTCACCTTTGCCTCTGTAGAAGGAGCTATAAACTGACTCATTCAGTCAAAAGCTTCATTGTGAGGTCTTAAGTCTTTGTTCTAGTCACTGATGAATGATAAAATAGAAAGAAAAACCTTTGACAGGGCAATTGTCTATAAAGAACAGATTTGTCTTTGAATGTGCCAGAATGTGTTCAGCATGTTATGTGTATGTGGTGAACATAATCTTATATTGATGGCCTGTAACATTGTTTGCTGTGAATATAAGAATTTATTTGTATTAGAGAACATAACTAACGTAAGGTCTGTAAGGTAATGTAGCTTATTGCAATTCCATTTTGTTCAGGAGCAGAAACTGGTTTTAATGACATATATGCAGGTGACTTCTAAACCACTTAAGAGTATCAGGAAAATCTATATGCAGAATAATGTTGACGAAGGCAAAATTTCTTGATGAATGTTGATGAAGGCAAAAGATCTTGCAGTTCTCTCAGCTTGTATTATTCAGATATGAGTGAAAGAAACTTAGTGGCTTTGTGTGGTAATTCTGGTGCAGTGTAATAAATATGGCTGCAGACTGAACAGAAGTCCATAACTGGTGATCCTGTTGGCATATATCTAGTGGTATTGTTGAAGTGTTACCAGGAAAGGATCCCTAATGCTTATGCCAGGAAAAATGCCTTTGAAATGTGCAATTTTAAAATGCAAGATGCAGTCCTCTCCTTGTACATCTGAGGTGTCAAGAGATATCTTGCAATGCCACTGGTGCTGGTGAAACAGTGCAGGCAGGAGGCCTGCGGTGACCAGGCAGGGGGGAGGACATGCATGGGAGAGCCCTGTTACCTTCCTTTGGAGTTAGTGAGCTTGTGCTGAGGGCACATATAGGAAATTTGGGACATAAACTTTGCCTTTTCCTTTCATGCCAATGACAGTATTATAGAGAGCCGATCTACCTGGATGGAATGCCCTGAAAAACCTCAACAGAAATACTTCTGCTCAGTGATGCTAGAAAATGACTATTTTTTTGTGCATGGTTATTTTTAACATGAGTTTTAATGATAATCATGCAGCAAAAATTTTTAGATATAACTGTGCAGTCTTAGCAGTGATGTCAGCGTGGCATATTTGACAGATCTGTACCTTACCTAAATGAGCAGATAGCATTTAATACTGCAATTTATATACTCGAGTCAGAAGAATTTTAAAGTGTAAGAACTTTTTCTGCACTGTAAACAGAGTAGTTGTTTACAGCAGTGGTAAGTCATTCTGTATTCATGCTTTTAACAGTTTGGATTTTGAAATGCATTCCTGTTCTGCTGACAGGCAGGGTACGCAACAAAATGACCATAACCTAGCTGTATAACATGCACAGTTTATTAAACAAGCACATTAAAGTGAATAAGCACACTTATGCAAATCAGGTATATATGTCCATATAGTAAGTACAATAAAGCAGATCATATACATATATAAGTAAAGTACAGGGAAAAATTAGCAATGCATCAAATCATTACTGCATAGGGAGAACAGAGATTAAGAAGAAATGCATCACGAGTTACCTCCGAATCATCATCCAGGCTCACACTTCAAGCTGGGAAGCCTCATTGCAGCCGAGTCTCAGTAATTGGGAAAATTACTACACAGTGCGTCCACCCATAGTTGAGGCTTTAGATTTGCCCACAAGAGAGTCCTGCTTTTGTACCCTTAGAAAAACAACCGGCTTTATGCCAGCTCTGTCATTGTTTACTTGTGTGGCCATGCAGTTTCTCATCATCTCACTGGCCAAGTGTGAAGGTTGTAGAACAGCTGCACCCTCATATTTTCTGGCTTCTTTCAGACAAACAATCATAATGAGCATACACATACATACTCTACAGAATACACTTTGACAAAAACAGACTTTGTTATGTCTCTCAGTCATGAGGTGGAATCAACTCTCAGCTATGTTCCCATCCATTACAATTGCTTTGTTTTATTTGGTTTGGTTTAGTTTTTTTGTTTGTTTTTTTTCCTGTGTCTCAAGCTATGAGTTGCTGGGGCTCTGAGCTCCCACAGGGACTGACATTACTGGGATGTTACAGGTTTCTGCCTCTCAGAGCTGAACTCTAAAGGGATGGATTCCCAGATGTGTAAATGGGTTTGTTTACAATTTGTGTTCATAAATTCCTGTTACAAAGACATGATGAAGTGAAGGGAAAACATGCCCTCAGTCAGGACTTAATTACAAATGAGACTGGGGTTCAAGCATTATCTTTGCAAAACAAAGGAATGAGGGAAAGATAGTGTATGGAGATGGGCTGAGATTGCTGGGCTGGTTCAGCATGTGCAACAGAAGGCTTTAGGAGGCGCCTTAGAGCAGCTTCCAGTGCCTGAAGGGGCTACAAGAAAGCAGGAGAGGTGCTTGGGACAAGGGCCTGTAGGGACGGGACAAGGGGGAATGGCTTTAACCTGACAGAGGGGAGACCGAAGTGAGAGCTTAGGAAGAAGTTCTTCCCTGTGAGGGCAGTGAGGCCCTGGCACAGGTTGCCCAGAGAAGCTGTGGCTGCCCCATCCCTGGCAGTGTTCAAGGCCAGGTTGGACGGGGCTTGGAAAAACGTGCTGTAGTGGAAGGTGTCCCTGCCTGTGGCAGGGGGTTGGAACTGGATGAGCTGTAAGGCCTCTCCAACCTAAACCATTCTGTGATTTTATTATTTGAAATTGTACGTGCAATGCCGAAGAGAAGCTAATGCACACACTTTGTAGAAAGTGTAACTAGTTGACATACAGTACACCTGATTTTATTAGAGGAAGTAGGGCAGAAATACTGAAATGCAGGCCTGGGAAGTGCCATCTGGATGCAGTCATTCAAATACGGGTTATAACTGTGTCATCTTACCACTATCTGGGAAAAAAGGTACATTTTCTCTCTCCTTTTTCTACTCATGTCCTAGACCCATACTCTTTGGGCAACAGGACACTTTCTCCAGTTTTCCAGCTTAGATTTGTTGATGTTTATCAGCAATTTTATACCTTACTTAAATAGCTAGTCTTTGCTTGCATGAATTGTAAACAGACAACCATGTACAAGGCTAGGTTTTAATTGATTTTTGTTTCATTGTCTGTTTTTTTATTTAAGAACAACTTTTGCCCCTCTCCCCCCCAAAAAAAAATAGAGAAATATTTTAATATTCTATAACTTATTACAGGTTGTTTTTCTACCTCTTTCCTTTTATTGGCATAATGCTTAAGAGCCACAGTTGCATATAGCTGGGCTCTGCACAAGCAGTAATACCATGGTTCTCTCTCTGCATATGTAACAACATTTTTTGTTTGTTTTTTAATCCATCTGTTAGTTTTACTGAGTTTTCTAAGGTTTTCTTTAATGAATTAAAACAAAACACCTGCCAACCGTGCTTCAGGAGCCTTACCAGCAGCTTGTGGCTTGAGGAAGTCTGAGTGCCAGTCAGTACTGCCATGTTGTTTGGGTGATGACTGGAGCATGAAAACACCACAAATGCCCAGTTCTGTAATTATACTGTAACCATCACCCAAAAAACCATAATGGCCATTATTTAGGTAAAGATCTTACTTGCTAAAAGATTTGCTTCAGGATGGGTGATACAGTGATTTTTAATGAATATCTTGCATCCCACATCTCTTAGATCAATAATGAGTTTTAATGCATGTATTATACCTGATGCAGATTACTTGAATTGAATGCATAGACTTGTGCCCCACTTATGGATAGTAACTAGATAGGGGGATATGTAGTCAATAGTTGCTTGGCCAGAAAAAACATTCAAATAAGGTTAGGTACTTATTGGAAAAGAAGCAGTTAATAACAGGAGCACGTAAAAGCAAAATAAAGATATGCCAGAAAGCTTAATCTTCAGTCTTGAAAGGTGTGGTCTGTTGTTTTTGACTTCTGGTGTCCCGTCTTGTAGTGGCATTTTTATAAGCGCTGGAATTTCTTCTGGCTTGTGGAACTAATGCTTTGGCAGATGATTGGGAATGCATTAGCAACAATAAGTTCATTATGGATAATGTAATTTGTCTAAAGTTATGTCTTATAAGAGGCACTCACTTCTATGTGCCCCCACCCATGAATACAAACTAAAGGGCTTTGGGTTTGTTCAGCTTTGCTCAGAAGCAGTTTCATTCAGCAGCAGATCTATTTGTAGGGACTGTAGCAGAATCCTGTTTAGAATTGTTCCTAGGCTGGCCGTTGTCGAATCTCTTCCAGTGTCTGCCATATCTAAACTTTGATCTACTTTTTCCTACAGTTGCTTGATACCCCAGATATTGGAGGATCTCACTGTCATGGCCATGATTTCTTCTGCATGGGTGAGGCAGTGTGAACAGTTTTCCACTGAATTGTTCCAGACAGGTTTGCAATATCTCAACACAAAAAGGTGTCTGTCCTACATTTTCTTTCTGCTTTGTAAAAGAGTAGTAGTATGCCACATTTCAACTCTCAGTTTGTGCCATCACAGTTTCATACAAACTTGAAAAGTGTAATTGTCTACATTTTTTTGGAAGCACTCTGATTTCACCCCAGGGAAGTGGCGGATTCCCCAACACGGGACACTTTCTAAGATTTGGCTGGACAGGGTGCTGGGACGCCTAGTCTAGGTCATGGTTGTCTAGCAAGGTTGGACCAGAGGATCCTTGAGGCCCCTTCCAACCTGGGATTCTAGGATTCTCTCAGTCTGTGATTCTAACTCCAAAACTGATGTTATTTCTTTTGTGTCCTTCCTGATGAAATAGAAGCAAATCTTACAGCTCTTCTGTTGCTTGGCCCCTCATAGATACTGTGAATTAAATTATATCATGAATTCTGAGTATCAGAGATGCACCTGTTATTTAAATGCCCAGTCACAGTTCTCTGTGTGGTCTGTGTCTGTTAATGGTAAGGATTTTTGCATTTACTGGGCAGTAGTTACTTATAATTAAATTTATACCTCTGGGGCAAATGAATTGAAAATAACAAACTATTTTCAGCCTGTTCCCTCTGCAGACCTACTGTTTAAACAGATATAATAACTTGGTTTAAATCACTTTTAGTATGTTTGTCAAGCTTGTGTTAAATCATCTTTAAAATGTGTATATATGTAATACATTTTGAAATTGTCTATTCATAAACAAATGCATCATATATACATTCAAAATGAATGGTTCATAAAAAATTTAGTAGGGAAGTAATGCACTCCTGTACATCTAAAATTATATTTAAAAATTCACATTCTCTCAGGAATCAGGTTAACTGAATATTTGATAAGGACTCCCCAGACTCATATGGCATATTCGTGTTCCTCTCAGAGACAATGCAGACTGGAAGTCTAGCTTCTAAGAGCAAGTGAATTAATTTTTAATACATTGCAGTTTTATATACATGAAAGTAGAGACTTGGAAGGTTTGTAAATGGATACCCTGAAATGCCTGATATAATTCAATGCTTGAGAAGGGAAAGAATCCTGAAGGAATGAGACTGGGAACAGTTTTTCTCCCTCCTTATAAAAATGAATGTAAGTAATCTTGAATGGATTCAAATTTCAGCTCTGTTGAGTACTGTCTGACACATCTTACTTACTGTATCCTGGTATTTTGCCTCTGTTAAATTCTTACTCTATGCTTGGGAATAATCAGTTGTCAGGTTTAATGTTTTGTTATTTTTATATCTTTCATATGAAAAGTTCTTAGGTATTCTGTGGATTACTGCATTCCTGAAAATGTTTTAAAAATTAGCAGATCTACTGTATGTTTCCTGCCCTTTTTTTACATCACATGTTATGTAAGGCATTCATCAATAGAAAGGTATGAATGTAAAAGTAAATGCTGATGTTTTGGACAGTATACTAAAAAACTTGTCTGGACTATGTACATTGTGATGTAAGTGTGAGAATGTATTTGGCTGTCTTGCCTTTTTAGTCTTTTCTAGACGTTATTTTTTGGCTTGGTTAGCTGTGAGTATCACTTGTGCTTTAATGTTAGTGATTGCAATCTAATTAGCAACTTATGTTGCGTCATCCCAAGCAAAGTCTGCCTACCCAGGGTAACAGTCCATGCTTGTGCCTTTCCTAGTTCCTTGGGGCACATTGAAGCTGAAGTTGAGTGTTAGTAACAGTGCTCTGATGTACTGTGGGAAGGAGCATGGTGTGATAAGATAAAGGGGAAGAATGACTTTAACCATGACAGGACATCAGTTCCTGGAGTTCTTGAGTCGTTATTGTGTTCAACCCTCAAAGCACTTACTTTATCAGAACACTTCCGTTTGAGAATTCTGTAAAAGTAATGATTCCTTGCATCACTTGCAGGTAAATCATTGGGAATATAGTATGAATGTAGTTCTATTAGTATGGGTGTCAAAAAAATGTATAATTTCTATTAGAATATTATGCATTAACATTCAGGTGTTCTCATTTTAAGAAGGTGAGGGTGATTAAAACAAGGAGCTATACTTGTAACTTTACAAAATAATTGTGTTGCCTCTCATGACAGTGATCTCACTGTTACAAATGCTTGTAGAGTGGAATGTAGTGCTTGACAAAAAACCAAAAAAATGCATAGGCTTGTATTTCTACAGGCCTTGTATCTCTAGACACAGTTATGTTTTGTCTGTATGTCTTGCACATGTTCAATTCTATGTACCTTTTGACTGAAGTGACCCTGTTGCTAGCTCCGTACATTTTGCACAGCTGGCACAAGCAGCTTTAGATGTTGAGTCTGGTTTGGATCTCATAGTTGATGGGTCCAAATGCAAACACCTCTCAACAATGTCCTTTGGCTCCCATGTCTCTATGGCCCTTTGATACATTCTCCTGGCTTGAATAAAAACTTTCCTTGATAGCTTATCTGTATCTGTCCTTAAAATATGGGAATGAATGGTTGATTCTCATATTGCTTTGTAAATTTCATAGAATTGTACCACAGAATCCCAGACTGGTTTGGGTTGGAAGGGACCTTAAAGCTCATCCAGTTCCAACCACCTGCCGTAGGCAGACACACCTTCCACTAGACCAGGTTGCTCCAAGCCCTGTCCGACCTGGGCTTGAACACTGCCAGGGATGAGGCAGCTACAGCTTTGTATAATAATATAAATATTAGAGTTTGTAATTGCAACAACGACAACAAGAAAAAAAAATCACCTGGCTGAGGCAGGCAGGAGTAAGTTCCTAAACCTGCTAGTACTCCCACAAAGTGCAATTTTTTTAAATTTAAGGTTTTTGCTCAGAATTTCCCAGTGCTATTTTAGGCTTGTTATCTGATGAGAAGTTTAGAGAAAGCAAAGTTAATATACCATTTAACAAATGCAGAGAGAAGGGGATACTAAGAAGTAACCTTTCTGAAGTGTAGAAATCAACCTGACTGAAGAGGTTGTTTCATCACCCAGCACCAAAAAATTCAAAGGTGTGTTTTCTATTCAGCAACAAACTTGTGTTTCAGGAAATGGCACCTTTCCAAACGCTGCCTGGGGGGGTAAGAACGTAATTAGCTGAGAGGCAGTAGAGCAGCACTTACTGACAGCAATTGCAGTCCTGGGAATGGGAGAACCGTCAGGGCACATTATGGATTTTAAAAATATACATGAGCTTCTAAGGACCACTAAAATAAGGTGTTGTGACATTTAATATGTTAGTTTTAGAATTACTAGAAATTTGCCACCATGAGATGGGTAATTTCTCTGTGTGTATCTGTGTGTATCCTCATCACCACAGGAGACAGTTGAGAATGTGTTCTTGAGCTCTGGTTTTACTTCATTAGGCAAAATGTTGCACTAATTTCTGATGTTATTTGGTTAGAGTGCATAATTTTTACACCAGGATAAGTTATTAAAATTATAAACCATCTCAATTGTTTAGTGTAAAGTGCTGTTTGTGGGAGTATGTTCTTAAGTCACAGTTATTGCAAAATAAATGTATTATTTTTGTTAAAGCTAACTTGATACTTTCAGCTGCCATTGTTCCCTCACATACAGTATTACTTATTGTTATTTCTTAAGTTTTGTAAAGTTACAATAGAGCGAAGTGATCATTAATTTGCTATCTATAGTAAATATTTCATATGGTTAGGTAGGACTGAGCTTTTTCTAGCAGTTTTGGTTCTTAAAGGAAGTAGTTTCTCTTTCCATTTCTGTTGCTTGCTGTTTGCTGTAATTGAGGAAAAAATTTCAGCATCTGAGATTTCTCATTCATAAGAGAAAGCTATACTTGCATTGTCAGTTGTTAGTTACCAGTTATGCAGAGTTTTGTCACATGAAGAGGCTAATGAGGGAAAGAAAAAGAAAGGTTGTACAGGTGCCTCATTTGTTTCTACAAATTCAGTTCATGTGGGAGTGCTGATCTACTTGAAGGTAGGAAGCTCTGCAGAGGGATCTGGACAGGCTGGATCTATGTGCTGTGGCAAATGAGATGAGGCACAGTGCTATGTTCTGCGCTTAGGCCACAACAACCTGCAATGCTCCAGGCTTGGCGAATAGTGGCTGGACAGCTGCTCATGGAAAAGGACCTGGGGGTGCTGATTGACAGAGCTGAACATGAGCCAGCTTTTACCCAGGCAACCAAGAAGGCCACAGCATCCTGGCCTGTATCGGCACCCAGTGTGGCAGCAGAACCATGGCAGTGATGATCTCCCTGTACTGGGCACTGGTGAAGCCGTACCTTGAATCCTGTGTTCATTTCTGGGCTCGTCACTACAAAAGGGACATTGAGGTGCTGGAATGGGTCCAGAGAAGGACAGTGGAGCTGGTGAAGGGCCTGGAGTACAAGTGTGATGACGAATGGCTGAGAGAACGGGGCCGGAGTTGGGGGGTTCATCTGGAGATGAGAAGTCTCAGGAGGGACACTGTCACGTTCTACAACTGCCTGAAAGGAGAATGGAGCCAGGAGGTAGGGTTGGTCTGTTCTTGAAGTAACAAGCAACAGGAACAGGATAAGAAAGGCCTCAAGTTGCACCAGGAGAAGTTTAGCTGTGATATTAGGAAAAACTTCTTCACAAAAAAGGTTGTCAACTACTGGAACAAGCTGGCCAGGGCAGTGGTGAAGTCGCCATTCCTGGAGGTATTTCAAAGTCATGTAGATGTGGCACTTGGGGACATGGTTTAGTGGTGGCCTTGGCAGTGGTGGGTTAACAGTTGGACTCAATGAACTGAAAAGTCTTCTCCAGCCAAAGTGATTCTATGATTCTATATTTTGTCTGCTTAGTCTAAGCACATAAATCTGATGCTTCTAGTTGATTTGCTTATTAAATTGATGGTTTGAAGTTCCTTTTGAAATGCGAATTACAGCTTCAGGTTCCACAAACATAGAAATCATTTAAGTCAGAATCTCTGGTTGTTCAGGTGAGTAACTTTACCTGAGAAGATGGTGGAGGGAGAAAGGCAGGCCTCTACCCCTCCAACTGCAGGGATCCAAGTGCTTCAACCTGTAGTGATTTCTGGAGCCCTAGGTTGCAGATCATGAGAGGTGCTTTTATGCACCACAGAATGAGGTGCTTAAGTTTGTAGGAAGGAGTAAGCAATTGCCGTGCCTTGCTAGCATCAACTAGGAGACAGAGTCCCAGTTAGCCTTCATTTTATGTGAAATCTCAGTCAGAGGTTTCTCCTTATGTTGTGGAAGTGAGACATTAAGTAATTTGTGGTTGTGTGTTCCACAGACTGCTACTGAAAAATAGGTATTGCTGTACTGATTCAAAATTAATTTTGTTTTCTTTTTTTATGATTACCTTCATGCAGATTTGCTTGCCTATTCATTCAGGTACTTCTTTCCAATAGTTCTTTGTATGTTATCAGTGATTGTGGCTTCTATTTATGTTCACATGCTGGCCTGTGAGAGTGTTTTTGAGTGACATACATACTGGAAGGTATGCAGTTAGTGTGTCTAGAGTCCTAAAATCAGCAGAAGCTGCTCACATGCAGTCTGTTTCCATTTGGGCTTTGGGAATGAATAATTACAGCAAGAGAAATCTGTGAGCCTTTTTGAAGCAGAGCCTTGCTGTACTGTGAGCTGCGAAATGGAGGTGATTCTCCACCTGTTCTTTCCGTACACTGGAGGCTCCAATCCAGTCATTGTCTGTGGCCCTGGTGTGTCTAAATCTGTCTGTAATCATTTTAGCTGCAGAGTGATTTTGCATGCTTCTTGCCTTACTGCATCCTTACCTCAAAACAACCCATATACTGGAGCAGGGCTGACTGTTGTGTGCATCTCTTGAAGCACAGCAGTTTGCATTGAGTATTGGAGACAGTTTAGATAGCATTGCTAGCCTCTGTGCAGAGTTCCACACTTGAGAGGTAGGAAACATACTTGCTTAAATATCACTTGTAGTAATTTCATTGTTACAGAATCACAGCATCATTAGGGTTGGAAGGGACCTCTGGATAATCCAACCCAACCCTCTGCCAAGGCAGGAACACAGGAACGTGTCCAGGTGGGTTTTGAATATCTCTGGAGAGGGAGACTCCACAACCCCCCTGGGCAGCCTGTTCCAGTGCTCTGCCACCCTCAGTGTAAAGAAGCTCATCCTCATGTTGAGGTGAAACTTCTTGTGTTTTAGTTTATGGCCATTGCTCTTCATCCTGTTGCTGGGCAACACAGAAAGAAGTCTGGCACCATCCTCCTGGCACCCACCTTTGAGAAAATGATCTGCATTAATGAGATTCCACTATCAGTGCGCTCTTCTTTAGACTAAACAGGCCCACCACTGGCCATGGTACTCCAGATGTAACCTCAGCAGTGTAGAGTAGAAGGGGAGGATCACCTCCCTCTACCTGCTGCCACAGTCCTCCCAATGCATCCCAGGGGATACTCTTGTCGCTCCTGGCCACAAGAACACACTTGCTGGCTTATGGTCAGCTTATCATCCACCAACAGTCCCAGGTCCTTCTCAACTGAACTGTAGTAGGTCAGGCCCCAACTTGTGCTGGTACTTGGGTTTCTTCCTCCCCAGGTGCAGGACCCTGTACTTGTCCTTGTTGAACCTCATTAGGTTTCTCTCCACCCAATTTTCCAGCCTATCGAGGTCCTGCTCAGTGGCAGTACAGCTTCAGGTGCATCAGCCGCTGCCCCCAGCTCTGCATCATCAGCAAACTTGCTGAGGGTGCACTCCAGCTTTTCATCCAGGTCATTGATAAACAAGTTGAATAAGAGTGGACCCAGGATTGATCCTTGGTGAACACCACTGCCTACCGGCCTCCAACTGTATTCTACTCCACTGATTCTGATACTGGATTCTACTCTGTTAGATAATGAACTTCCAGAATAGCTAATATGTTATACTGCAGAAGCTGTGTTTTAATTACCGTAGTGTTGCTTTTAGTGTAATCGGAAGCATTTACGAGATTTTTAGTTTTATCTTACTGTTATTTACAGAATACTAGCACCAGTTTTGCTAATGGTTTTTACTGATCCCATAGGAATTAAGACATTTTATAGAATCATAGAATCATAGATAGTTAGGGTTGGAAAGGACCTTAAGATCATCTAGTTCCAACCCCCCTGCCATGGGCAGGGACACCTCACACTAA
>WYDI02031025.1:0-16414 GCA_009867235.2 Psittacus erithacus | reverse complement strand
GCCAGGGATGGGGCAGCCACAGCTTCTCTGGGCACCCTGTGCCAGCGCCTCAGCACCCTCATAGGGGAGAGCTTCTGCCTAAGAGCTCATCTCAGCCTCCCCTCTGGTTGGTTGAAGCCATTCCCCCTTGTGCTATTTCTACATGCCCCTGTGCCCCATTTCCTTTTGTTGGGAGTTCTGTGGGGCCACGCAAGATGGACCAGGACGGGGTTTCCCACCAGGATGTTCCGGCACCCCAACCCTCTCACCTCCAGCACTGGGAAGATGATGCCCTCCACCATTTTTACACAGCACGTTAAAACCACGGAATAAAATCACTGCAGCAGGGATCTGTCTCCATCCCCAGAGTTCTCACTGTTTTAAACCATACAATAGCTCTGTTTTGACTTTCAAAACCCCTTTGTGCTTGTGCCTTCCCAAGAAGCACAGCACATGTGAGTATAGGAAATAATAATTCTTTGAATCTTTTCTATAGTGGCGGATTTTTCGATGGCAATAACAACTTTACTGACTGCACTCCGTTGATTTACACTGCCATCTAGAATAATGCATGAAAAAAGTACACATCATTGTGTAGTTTAGTTTTATATCAGGAATAAATCAACTCGGAGGCAATACTAGAAAATCACATTGTTTTTCTTCATACTTTTATCTTCAATGGCTTCATTCCCTGGCAGTGGCTGTTTGGTTTTCTTCCTTTGTTTGCTGCTGGGCTCCAGCCCTGTAACTGCTGTGTTAGGGACTGTGGTCGGAATTTCTGGATGTGGATTTGAATGTGAAGCTTTTCTTTAGTGCCGGGTTTTGGTGGAGTCTGCATTGATCTGATATCTTGAAACCTTTGTGCCTGTGGTGCCTGGTGCCCTCCTGTGCCCGGCTGTGGGCTGCTCTGCTGCTGTGCCTGGGAAAGGCGCTGGCCACTTCTGCCTCTTGTTTCCATTCCCATCTATCGATTCCACTTTTAAAACATAAAAAGAACTTAATGCTTTCAGTGTTATTGTCCCTATCATGCTCAGTTCTCAGCTTATTTCTTATTTTATAAGGTTTGGTGTCTGATCCTAGGGTATTGTCTGCCTTGCGTGGAGGAGAGGAACACTCATGGCCCAAGCACCAAGTTAACCACAGGGTGCTTAAGGAGAAATGAAATGAAATATGACATGATCCAACCTAAACCATTCAATGATTCTTTGGTGATAATGCAATTGCTTTGGGAGAAGCTTAAGGCAGAGGTAATGAGGACAAAAGGGAAGTGTTTACTGCACTCCAGTCCTTGGAGTTTGTGTGATGTTATCAGGCACCAGAGAGAAGTAGGAAGAAACTTGCTTGAAAAACAGGAAGGCAGAGCCGGGCTCTGCAGTACATGAGAGCTGCAGCACATGAGAGCTGCAGCGTTCCGCACATCCACAGTGTTCAGTTCGGCCTTCAGAAACACACTGAGAAAAACACCAACAACGCAGTGGGAGCGAGAAGGAAAAGGTCCCTCATGTGCTTTGCTGTGGGAAGAATCAATCGAGATGGCGGCTCTCGACCTTGGCTGATAGAAATCCGGGACAACAGGCAATTCAGTTCAGGGACTTTTCCTGAGCTCTCAACGGGCTCGAGTTAAAATAGCAGTTATTAACCAAAGCCACTCCGAGCAGGCAACAATCTAGTTTTTAATGGTGTGAATCAGACGTGAGGAGGTGTGATGGAAACAGGCAGCGCAGCATGCCAATCGCAGCAGCCCGTTTGCAGATGTGTTGGAAAGGCACCGTTAGCCCCAAACCTGCTCTTCTGCTGAGAAGGGACCTGGGTGCTTCTGTGACGAGTGACAAAAGGAAACATCTCCTGAACGGTCTCAGGGGCAGCAGGGCTGTTTGCGCAGGAGGCACAGGGGTTTTCAAGCGGAGAGGTTTTGAGATGTGATGCTCTGAGTGTAAATACGAACTCAGAAAGGAAATCCAAGGAATCAGTGTTGGCAATCTCAGGGTTTTCCAGGAACTGGACTCATGGGTTCTCAATCCATGGGCCTGGCAGCCCCAGAATGAATGCAGTCCCAGATGGCTGTGCCAGCCTTGTCCCTGCCTTTGCTCTGCCGTAGCATCTCTGGAAGTCCCTGGCTGGTGCCTGCAGAGAGCACTGCAGCACAGCCAATGAAACCAGCACAGACTTTGGAGCAAAATAAATACATAAGGACTTTAATGAGCAATGCAGTGGGGATTTCCGAGAGGTTGGTCAGGGTAAGGCGTTATTCTAGATGAGCTCCTTGAAAGAACATGTAATTCAATGGCATATTCCCCTCAAGTGGAATCCGTAAGCATTATTTGTTTTCCTTTGTTGCTTTAAAACACAGACACCGACTTTAAAGCAAGGAGGTTCTTCATTTATAGCGTGACTGCCATATAGTGCATTTCCCGTGTTGATAGTTCATACTCAGAGTTGAGTAATAGGAAGTAGCAGCCAATTAGGAACCTAAAAGGGCCTTTCATTCGCTTTCTGAAAAACTAAGTACTAATGATGTAGGTTGGAATAGATGTTTACCCAGGGGGTTAGTTATGCATCCATAAAAAGCAAAACTTCATTCTGTTGATCTGGGGAGGGGAGGCTCAGGAAGGAGATCACAGCGACTGCTGGCTGGTGATGCATGCGGAGCCTGGAAAAGGTCAGCCTTGCCAGCTGCTGCTGTGCCCACTCATTTCCCTGGAGAGCTGTGGAGGGAGTATTTCACTGGACAGATGTAGAGAACTGCAAAGCACAGCCAAGGACAGCCTGGGACAGTGATGGAGAGTGCTCCACGAGGCAGCAGTTCGAAAGGGAGCGCTGGACACTGATGTCTGGAGAGCACCGTGAAGTGTCAGAGAGAAAATGGGCAGATTTCGATCAGACATTAGGCAGGAGCTCTTCCCTGGGGGTTGGAACTGGATGAGCTTTAAGGTCCCTTCCAACACAAACCAGTCCGGGATTCTGTGATGAAAATTACCCGCTTAGAGGGTGCGGCTAAGACAGACATGCAGGTCACCTGAGCATCAGAGCCATTATCTGCCATGTACACTGTCACATTTCATAAGAAGGAGGTGAGAAGGTTCCTCTGACAAGAAATGGTTTTGATTTAGTGCTGCTATAATGAACTGCATGGAGTGTCTCAAGATGACAGAGTACCTGGAAGGTGGTCTGTTCATGCCTAAGGAGAGCTGCCATCTCTTTAAACGAAACAGAGAAAAGATTATTGCAATAGGTTTGGATATATTCCTTGTGCCAGAGCAGAGATGTTAGCTGCCAGAAATCATCCCACAGCTATTCTCAAATGGCCAGAAAACAGATACACTCAGTAATTACATCCAGCAGGATCCGGGCGGATAAAAACATCTCTGAACATCACCAATGGTCCATTATGAGTAACGGCACCTCAGGAAATTCTGCTAAACCATGGCTGTGGTCATCTCACGTGTAGGTGAGGAAAGTGAACGCTTCCAGGTGCCGATGTTCAGCCAGGTCCTGTGGGAAACACGAGGCCCACGTTACAGAGCTCCAGTGAAGGCTACTAAGGTGCAGTTTGCAATTTCAGACAAAGCCAGCTTTTATCAGTACTCCCACGTGCCAAGAGATGGACTCCGTGCGTGCGTATGAAATGTTTTGTCATCTCGCTGCCACTTCTCAGCAAGCTGATGAAAAAAAGGCAGGAATCCCTCAGACATGTTGTCTTCCCAGCTCCTGATATGTGTTGGCTACTTACAGAGAGTAAGAGAAGTCTTGGGAGCAGATGTGAAATTCAGATCTTGTTTGCTCACTTGTCATCACTCCCAAAGCAAAACAAACACTCCTGCTCCTGCAGAAATTAGCCCTCGTGTCTTGCTGCTCTGCCTCACCACGTGCTTGCTGATCATCCCTATGAATCGTAGACTCAACCAGGTTGGAAAAGACCTTTAGGATCAAGTCCAACCATTCCCCAGCACTGCCAAGACCACCACTCAAATGATGGTTCCTTTCAGTCCATAGACTTGTCCCATGTTCTTAAAGAACCAGCCATTTCCACTAGTATCTTCTTTTTCGATCATGCTTACTAATGCAACCTTTTAGTTTACTTTTTAGTAGTTTGGTTCCAAATATTGTGGGGAAAAACGTCTTTTCCAGCCTAAAATATCTAAAATTTGAGTTTGTGAAATGGCTGAAGCCTTTATTTTAATGCCAGCAATAAAGCTGCTGTAAAGCACCAGAGAAGCAGCACTGGTGAGCCCAGCAAACTAAATCAGTCTGTGTGGCAATCAGGCTGAAGGTGCCACTCACCCAAAAGCTACCTAGAATGGCAACCTGCTGGACCTGAGAGCGAGAGGTAATCCAGAGCCAGTCATGAAAAGTGATTTCATGAACAGCCTCCTGAACAGTGAGCTCGAGCCCGTTTGTCAGTGTTTTCCCTGTGTGACTTCTGCCTCCAGAGGGCTATTTGACAAGTACACAGAGCCACCTACAAGCTCCAGATAGCGCAGAAGCAACCAGGATATCAGTTTGCTACAGATCATAGACTGGTTTGGGATTGGAAGGGACCTTAAAGCTCATCCCCTCTGTCAGTTTATAGCCATTTCCCCATGTCCTAGCTCTACCTGCCCTTGTAAAAAGTCCCTCTCCAGATTTCTCATTGTTCTTTCAGGTACTGAAAGGCTGCTATAAGGTGACATAGTCCTTTTATTAAAAGTAAAGCAGAAGTTTTCTAAGCACATTAGAGAATACGGCTGGAAAAGCTGAGTAAAGAAAGGGATAAACCACACAGATAGGTGCTGCATGTCCCTGGGATTCTGCGTGCCGGGAAGGAATAGCGCTGGCTGTGAGCAGACAGACGAGCACACCCCCGGCTTCACAGCCTCTATTTAGCAAACCCCTTTTCACAGTTGTTTCAGGCAGGGGAGGTTTCCAAACACACGCACTCAGCTCCTCGCACAACTGCAAAAGCACAGTGCCTGTGGCAGGGTGGCTTCTCTGCAGCACCCCACGGGTCCCCTCGTCCTGCACGGACAGCATGGATTGCACAACAGTGATGAAGGAGGTGTTTAGACATCACTGGTGGAAATGATTATCATTAAAGTCTAAAAGCATGTTGAGCATCCCACGTGGCCACGTGGAAGAAGGTGATTTTTAGGTCTATTTTCCCCACTCCCAAATATCCAGGTTTTTTAGTGAAATTGGCAGCAAGAGAGTTGTCCCTCAGTGAATGACAGTGATTTAGGGCACAGTGATGACCGTGAACCCCAAATTCAGAGTGGTGTAGGTGTGTTCCTTAGCCCAGCCCCTTTGCCACGGGTTTTCATATGAGACCGGAATTATGACAATCCTTAGAAGCATCGTGAAAGTGCAATAGCTTCTAACATCTGAGATTTATATTGATGGGGTTTGCAGCAGTGCCACCTCCCTCCTCATAAAGCTACACATCAGCTTTGAGATGCCAGACAGGAGACCACCTGCCTTTCTCCTGATTTATTACCAGTCATCTGGTGCCATTTGATTCCTCCCAGTATGAAACCATTCATTATTTATATTGCAAAGAACTAGAAATAGCTGTCAGGTGTCCTTCTTCAGGTTGGCACTGGCAGAGAGGAACGCAGGGTATTCTGAGCATCTCTATCATAGTGCAAGATGTAAAAGAGAAACTACCCCGAGGATGCCTTAGAAAGAGCAAAATGAGGAATGAAAGTGTTATTTCCATGTGAGATACCGCTTGGACCCTGTGCCGTGGGGAGATCCTGCTTACCACCCCCTCAATGTTCACAAACAGCTCTAGACAGCATGGAGAGGACTTAGTCCTTTTCCTCTTTCTGCCTAAACCAGTCTGTATGTTTTGAGCTCCACCGATTTTGGTCTGTGAGGGTCTCCTGAGTTTAAACAGCTGTTTTGGTTTTGCTCGGTAAATAGGTTTCTTGGCTGTCAATCCTATTGTTTTGCATCTTAAAGTTCCATTTCAAGCTTGTGGTTCATAATAGAACCAGATTCTCACAGCTGTGATTCTCACAGCTCAAATCCCAACCGAAGCTCTGAGCATCTCTCCCAAGGATACGGAGGGAAATCACAAAAAGAGTTGAAATATGAGATGGTGATAGCACACCATCTAGGAGAGCTGCCGCCACACAAGATGAAGGTGTGCTTAATGCGAGAACTTTGTGCTTACAGCATCAGTTTCTTTATTTCTTGGGTGATTTGATCAGTGCTGCATCCTCTTGACTTAGTGTAAAACCAGACTTGGAGAAAAAGGAAGGTGAAAGGACAGACAGGATGGCAGCTGGAAGGGGGCGTGGGCTTCAGAGCCAGGAAAATCAGGCTTCTTAGGAAAAGGTGGTCCTTCTGGAGGAGAAAGGCCTTTAGATGCAAATGCAGCCTGGATATCCTTCTCACGTGGTGTTCCACTGAATTAAAATGTTAACATTTTACGCAAATAAATAGAGAAGCAGATGAAAGGCAAAGCCCAGGCCAGCAGATGCTCCCTAGCAAAGCGTTTTACTATTTTCTGTTACCTTCCTACTCTGCTTAAAAAAATACATCCAATCACATATGATGTATTAGTGCAGATCGCTGCCAGCGTAAGGAGCCAAAGAGTGAGTATCCAGGAGGATGCGGATGCCAGCTCCTCGGGGGACAGGAGGACACTTGCCAAAAGGAAGACAGTTTCCAGAACTTACTAATGAATTTACAGAGAGATCCCAAAATGATACATCAGGCATCGCGCTAGTATGAAAACCAATTGCTCCTAAGGGAAGTGTTCAAGGCCAGGTTGGACAGGAATTGGAGCAACCTGCTCTAGTGGAGGATGTCCCTTACCCATGGCAGGGGGTTGGAACTGGGTGAGCTTTGAGGCCCCTTCCCAACCAAACCATTCTAGGATTCTGTGTTTCTATAATGTCTTTACCTGGTGCTCATTCAGCACAAACCACTTTGATTTAGTAATCCCAAATGAGCAGATGCTGTTGACTTGCAAAATATTTACTCCTTGAGCAAAGGTTTTGCCAAATGGCTTTTGCTGTTGGGAGAGAGCAGAATATGGGATACTTTCCCTGGATGCTGTGAGAATGGGATTTGAACACGCTGTTTGCATGTGGCTCCCTGGGAGCAGGTACAGCCTGGCGGGGGGGGCAGGCACTGTGGTCACATCACACCCTTCCTGTGCTTCCATGAAATCATGTTTCTCAGCAAAAGCTCGTTTGAACTTTGTTGATCTTTGAGGCTCTGTTTGCTTCCCTCCCCATCCTGCAGAAACCTACCTTCACTTTTCTCCCTCAGGGAAAATGAATCAAACAACTTCTTGTGCAAGAGAAGGAAGAGAAAATCAGACCATTTTCCCGAGGCCACAGAATTCCTCAGATATCCATTTCAAGGTGTTTATTACAGCCTTTCATCCCATCCCCTGACTGTTGAGACCAAATTCCCTGCCTGGCAACAGATGGGATGCCAATGTATTTTTAGCAGTTTGTTTGCTTTGATTGAACCCTTAAACAGTATCCTCCTCTTTTTAAGTCCTTGAATTACCTTGGGGCTAACAAGCTTGGCTGAACTTCTCTGCACAAGGAAGTTCAGGAGTTACATTCCTAACTGTGACGAGGAGCTATCCTGGCTGCAGAAAACTAGTGTTTTCCTCCTTCTCGAGGGGACCTGGAGTGTGTCATGACTATCAGCTGGCACGCTGAGCAGTGAGTGCTTGATTTGATTTTACAGAAAGGAAAACAGCAGAGATTGATATCACCTCAGTAAGGGCTGGATGAGGGTGTAAGGTCATCTTCAGTCTCAGTTCTCCCTGAGTGTGACAAAAGACATAGAGACAGCAGAGGGAGGAAAGAGGCACGCTGCTGGGGCAAGGCTCTCCTCAGGTGGGGTGAAATGCAGCCCCTCTGCTAGCCCCTGGCTTCTGCTCCCCTGCTCCTGTCTCGGCAGGGGTTACCCACCCCGAGCTGCACATACCAACTCCTTGGGTTTTGGCTAAACAAACAAAGCCAGATCCCATTCCCACTCCTTACCACAAGCATTCAGCAGCAAGACTTGGGAGGTACACATATGGATGCACAAACCCATGTGAAAACTCTTTGGAGGACTTCTTAATGCTTTTTGTAATGAATATAACAGGGATCATTTCTTTTAATGGGCCAACATCTCTGCAAGCTGTCAGGCACTGCTGCAGAGAGAACAAAGCATCTCCCTTTCATTCCACTCCAAAGGTCTTAATGAAGCTCTGCCCATTTCTGGGAAGCCTAAAGGTCTTTGTGCCTGTTGCAGCACCAAGCTGGATGCAGAGCACCAGAGTTACCAGGGCTCTCTCCTGGGGCCTGCCTAGAAACTGAATTGCTTTTATGAAGAATATTTTACTTCTGGTCTTCTCTTACCCATTTGTTCAGTTCTTCGCTAAATTTATCCTTTGAGTCATAGAGAGCTCTTTTAGGCTCCTCCTTTTGTTTTGCCCCCTAAATGGCTTTTAATAACAAAGTGTAACGGAGAAGCTTTGATTGGATTCCTCGCTCAGATGCCTAATTAGGTATATCTAAATAAGTTACCAAATGCATTCCTCTGGACTCAATTCCTTTTCCTTTATCCAAACTGAAATCCACTGTTCTCCAGAGAGCTCTTGTTTGAGAACTGACTGGAGGGAATTATTGCAGATAATTAAGATCACTCTGCACAGTAATTTGCTTTTCTTCCCCCCCTCTTCCTCCCTCCAAGAAATGTAAATGTCTGTGTAACACTCGATCAATAAAACCTTTTCAGAGGGTGAGCTGGCCAAGTATGCTGTGAGCTGGGAGGGACCAGCACGAAGTGCAAGCCAGTAGGGATGGTTAGAAAAGTGATGGAATTTCCAGTTAAGTTATTTGAGATTCGGGGGGGCCCTGGGTTTTGCTTCAGTGGGGTTTTTTCGGTGGTGGTTTGTTTAATTTGGGTTCTAATTCTGCACCTTTGCCAAGGGCAGAGCAGGGATAGTGGGCTCAAAGACACAAACCTCTATGGCCAACTTAGTTGTCAGCTGTTCTGAGGCAGGTTAGCCTGGCTGAGACCCAGCAGGTGAAGGAGATGCAGAATGATGGGAGAAAGGTGAATTGCATTGAAATGATGAGGCTCCATCAGTGACGTGTGCAGCAAACCTACTTAGCAAGGACGGTAGAGAAAGAGCAAGAGAGAAGTGGAGGCTTAGGGTTTAGAAGTCTGCAGAAGCTGGGCAAGGAAAGGTATTTGGGGTTTTTGCTTTCTTTGCCTTTTGTGTTTTCTTGTGTTTCATTATTTCTGAGTGGTTGCTACACAGCTTGGATGCTATGTGTGGTTAGGGGAGTCTGGGAGAAATTTGCTCTAGCTCTCTTGTCAGAGTGAGTAATCGGAGGAAGAGAGGATTGTTTAAAGCACAGCATTTTTCATCTTTGCTAACTTTCTGTTTAAAGCTGGAGAAGGGATGAAGTTGGGAATGCTTTCCCTTTGTGCTTGGCCTTGGGGTGATGAAACAGGGCCCTGTTTACCAAACTCCTTTTATGTAACCAAAGAAACTGCAAAGCAGTGAGCTTTCTTCAGTGAGATCCTGAGTCATTCCGGTTCCTGCTGCTTTAACTCACTATTTCTTTTGTCTCTTTGTATTTCTTCTTGTCTCGGCTGTGTCCTGTCTGTGTCCCATGCTGCTTGTGCAGAGTGTTGTTGCTGTTCCTATAGAAAGCATCTTCTGTAGTTCCCTTTCCCTGCAATGTGGTATTTCAGACTGCAAGTTCAGGAAGTCCTTGGTCTCCCATCAGTACTGGATACAGACAAGCAAAAAATAGCAGTACTAAGTCTTAAGCAGCTTTCAGAGTTTAAACTTTATTCAGCCCTGTATCCTGGGCTGTGCCTTAAGCTCAAACCTCATCTGTAGCTGGGTCAAACCTTCTTGACCTGGTTTAGTGTTGCCTCAATTTCAAAGCCTTGGGCTGTGTTGGGAGAGTTTAGCTCCAGGTTTGTGGGCAGAGGGTCACTGATGGGGGAAAGGAGCTGGGGATCTTGGAGTGGAAGAATCTCCCAGTGCTGTAGAAGTTCACGCTGGAATTGCTAAGAAATGAGCTGGATACTGAAAGCACTGGGGATGCGTCTGAATGTCCAAAGTACGTCTAAAAATCACTTGAGCTTGAAGAAGACAGGCTCCCTGCTTGTGTTTTTGCCTTAGACTGTTTTGTCCTCTCTGTTCAGAGCCTACCAGAGGCAGTTGCTGCTTTTAAGGTCATTTGTAAGATGATGCATACTTCGGAGAAGCAAAAGGTCTGGGGCATTTAAATGCGGCTTCCTGGGGAGAACATATCCTGGACAGAGTGTCCAGATCTCTTAACCAATGCCTGCAGAGCCTTTGGGAACAGTGGCTATCTTCCTTAGCACTGGGCTTCCCACCTGTTAATTTCCAAAGCCTGGCTCAGGTTTTCCCAGTCGCTTTGTAATGAGTACATGTTTGTATTAAAGCTTCCTGTGGTGTGTTCATTACAGTTTCTGTTTTACAAGGGCCACTCACCAAAAAGCACAAACACTTCAGCAGCCTGTCAGTGCTTGGCTTTGAAGCTGGCATAGGGGTGAATACCAAAGATCTGCTATCTTAATAAGGACAGGAGGTTACAGAGATGTTAATACCTGATCTTGCAGAGCTGACAGGATTAAAGGTGGTGGAGTCAGATGCCTGTAAAACATAAGGTTCTGGGTGCTGCTGTTTTTTCCTGAACTCAGATTAGCAGGTTGTGGCTTCACTTGCTTGGATGAACATGCTTGTTGGTGCCAGTCTGACTAGGAGCACACATACCTTGGGCTAAGGGTGGGAACTGGCAGGATGGTCTTAATTCCTTCAGTCTTTGATGGTATCAGCCTCTATCAGAAACACTTGAAGTAATGCCTACGCTTTGTGGCTATGAAATGCAGTATTTTAGTTCACAGCTTTCCAAACAGCCATGCTGTTGTGGTTAGGAAGCTTTGTGGGGTGAAGGCACGCAGAGTGCATCTTATCAACGCCTGTTCCTGCAATGTCCTGTGACATGATGCCAGGAGAGCCCCAGGGATGTGACTTGCCCACAGCACCTGCAGAAGGTGCACTAGGCAGCAGCCAGAAACACAGGGGGTTTTCCACCACTGTGATGAACTGGAGCATTTCTTTCCATAGTGTCGGGATGCTGAGCAGCTCACATGTGGGGGTCAGCAGAAAGGAATAGGTACCTTGGGGATCGCAGCTTGCTCCAGGGTTGTGTGCGGGGAAGTTACACTGGGAAAGGGTCAGTCCAGCAGGGATTTGTGGCAATGAATTTCGTGTGGTTTAACCCCAGCAGCAGCTCAGCCCTGCAGAGCTGCTCCCTTGCTTCCCTCTGGTGGGATGGGGAGAGAATCAGAAGGATAAAAGTGAGAACTCGTGGGCTGAGATAAAAGCAGTTTAATAGGTAAAGCAAAAGCTGTACACACATGCAAAGCAAATCAAGGAATTCATTCACTGCTTCCCATCGCAGGCTGGTGTTCAGGCACCTCCAGGAAAGCAGGGTTTGTTCAATCTGTTGTCGTGGTTCATGGGATGAAACTCTAAGATGCAGCCTGTCCTCTGTAACAGCTAGAAGTCCTGCTTGAAGTCCGAAAGTAGTCACTGTGTGGGTATGGAATAAGTGATTCCATGTCCTAGCTCTTGGGATTCTGTGTTCATTAAGGGGTTGGAGCCCTTTGCCCATGTTGCTTTCACAGTCTGTACCCTGCAGTGTTCATCGTTTCAAGCCCCAGTTCTGCAGTCAGATGTTTTTGGCTGGATCTTTCAAGATATCTGTATGTGATGAGTGATAATCTGTCCAGAGGTGGTCTTGCAGTAATGAATTGACTTACTGTATTTTATGATGTTTGGTGTGCCTTCTTGGCACCCCGAGGATCTCCGATGTTTGATCCAGAAGGTGTGATTTATTGGGCAATTATACATCTACACACCATCACTCATGCTGCAAAGAGGCACTGTGATCTCATCAGTCTGGGGCATGTGACATGGAAGGACTTTTATCAAATGGGGGGGGTGATGGATGAAGAAGTCAGGGAAGTATTGGTTCAAGCCAATATATTATTTTCTACATTAATATTGTGCAGACAGTAGCACATAGAGACCGTGCATGAGTGTTAGTGTGTTTCTATGATGAAGAATTGCCCCTCTGCAAAGTTTCATTTTAATGACAAATATTTTGGGGGCATTAAGTGATTTCTTATGTAAATGTTGGTTCTTTTGTTATACAAAGACACAGGGAAAATAGGCAAATATTTCTCTTGGGCTATCAGGAAGGAATCTGTATGTGCTGCTCTGTTCAGGGGGATGATGTGGAAAATAGCATCCTGCAGGTGCTGGTGTGCGTGTGTGACTGCTGGAGCCCATCTGAGTCAGCAAAACCGGTGTTTGTCTCTCCAAGAACAACAAGCTGCAGAAGTTGCAGTGTGTTTCTATAAGGAATGGTGGCCCAGGCCATCTCCTTGTAGCTAATCATTACTGCAGGTTTTAGGCCTGGGTGGTGGCTTTGGAAAGGTGAGATCAGGAGAGGGTTTTTAATGCGTTTAGTCCTGTTGACTTTCCAAATGGCAAACGGCTCCTGAGTCCAGGCCAGAATATGCATTATATGATGTGGGTTTTCCCCTTCTCTTTCTGCTCCTTTTTAATTTGAAGGTCGTTCCTCTGAGTTTAGCAGAGGCTTTTCTGTTGATGACTGATGCGTTCCTCCTGCTATCTGTTCTACCTTGTAATACTGGATTTATTAATGTATCAACAGAGTTCTTCCCACATTCATCAGGGCCAGATGGTGGTAAGAGGCACTTGTGCTTTAAAAATTACCTTCCTTGTCTTCCCAAGCCCCCACCAACAAAAGAAAGGGAGGGGATTAATCTTAGACTGAAAGTGTTTCAGTTGATGCCTGCTGCCAAAAGTCATTAGTAAGATAACCAGGTAATGAGGCTGATGTAAGAGGCCTTGACTTGTGTTGACAGAAGAGAGGGTGAACCACTATGTAGCTCTTTTGGTTTTGTACAAGGTGCAGCACATTGGTAGCTGCTGATGGAGATGATCTTTGCTCTGCAGACCACACATACTCCATAACTTAAGCAGAGATAGCCCATCCCCACTGAAGAGATTCAAGACATTAGTGTGCCTCTGTAGGCTTCTCATGGCTTGTATTTCTTGAGGTACTACAAACAATTGGAGATGCTCTATTAGTGTGCACAATAGAAGTCTGAACTTAGGCCATAATGATGAACTCATTTGTAAACAGTGTCCCTATTTCTAGTAGCCTAATGCTCTTGAGTCAAAAGGCATTAATGCTGATTTGCTCCTGGCATCAAGTATCCAATTGTTTCATGTGCTTTCCGTGCATGTTGGGTCGCATTGATTTCGTGTGTTTTGTGTCCCATGAAGATGTGACCCCAGGCTTAGAGAGCAGCCAGGTCTCCATGTGATACTGGTTTTGCCTTTATCCTGTTGTCAGGATAATGACGATTTCTTTCACCTGAGTTGTCTGCATGTCAGAGGGATGTGAAGGTTAGTTTGAACTTACTTGGATAAAAATGCTAAGGAGTATATTTTGGACCACTTGGCCTGCTTGTTCATCAGGCAGTGGAAGTCTGAAGGGGCACCTTAACCCAAAAGTCGTTGTTCCAGGTTTTGCAAACACCGAGCAGGGGATGGGTGTATTTTCCCCCTGTTCCCACTGGAGGTCACTGGAACATTGTTTACCATTGTCCGTTAGAACAAAGGAACTGCAAAACTGACATTTCATGGAAATTAATGTTTGAAATATTCAGAGATTTTACCAATTTTAGATATGGAAATAAATCCCCAAATTGCTCATAGGGTCTGTGTGCAATAGGTATTTCATAAGCATCTCTTATGCCCTGAGAAGACATCAGCAGAGTCTTGATTTTTACAGAAGTATGCGTCAACTGATAGGAATTCTGAGAGAGGCTCCTGGAATGAGTTCTCCGTGCCCCAGCTTTCTTTGTCATACCCTGATGGACGTGCCCTAAGTGCAAAAACATACCTTAAGCCATTCCATATTTATCAGCAGGAAACCTAAATATTACCATTGCCAATCATTTTATTGTGTATATGTTATATATGCTGGGAAGAAGATGAGCAGTTTGGTGCTCTGCAAAGGTCATCTTGTTCAAATTGGCTCAGAGCAAGGAGGCAAAGAATGTTTTGTTGTTCCCCCCTTGCCCTCATGCAGGCAGCAGTTCCTGCTCAAAGTTTAGGAAGTCTGTTCAGATATCCCTCCTGTTCGGGCTACAGATCCCCCTCATGCATGAGCAGCCCTCTGCGCTTGGTGCTGGAGCAGCAGCAGATGCTAGACGAACAGGATCTAATTATCAGTAATAAGAAAAGTTTGGCAACTAGTCATGGAATCACAATTAAAAAGACCCCAAACCCAACAAAGCTTCTTCTCAACCCGTCTGTCAAAGTGTGTGCAGTTGCTGTTAATGATAGACTGAATAATAATGAGTATGAACTAAAAGGCTCTTTTTGTATTCCCAGTGATATTTAAAGCCAAGAAATAAACTCCTGAGTTTTGGGTGGTATCCAGTTTCATTATAGTGCTGGGATTTATATTTTAGTCTTTATATGTAAAGTGTGTTTGTGACATGTATCAGTTTGGGGCAAATTAGGTGCTGTTTGCTGTACGTTTTTGACTGTGGGAGTGCATGCAGTCAATCAAACTAAGCAGTGCTTGGTCTCCTTGTGTGGGAGGAGTTGGGGGTTTCCACTTCTGATGTAGGTACTTCCTTTAAATGTGTTCCCACAGACAGCTGATGGATCCAAAAACGCTGCCGGAGTGTTTTTCAGGCGGATACAAACACATGAAAAATCTCAGAATGCAGCACTCGCCACAGCCATTTCTGCTGCAGAAGCACAGTTTGCCATTGAAAAATCATCAGCAGGAGTTTCAACTGCTCGCAAGCCCATAGGGAGCGTGGATTTGAGGCAAGAAGGGAGCAGGGTCATGCGGTGCAGCAGCTTGTGGGGTTTTGAAGGGGTCTGTAGCAAACAGAAAATGCTAACATTGGCCTAATGGCTTTGCTGGAGTGGCTGCTTCAGACATGCTCTCCAGGTGAAGAGTTAAACTGAAGCGAGACAGAGTCTTACTAGCGGCTCTTAAGATGCTTGTCCTGTCTCTGCTACCTGCCCTGGGCTGCTGCTTTGTGCACCGGAGGGAGATCGGCTGCCAGGCTAATGACAATGAAAACACTTGCGTTATAAAGACTTCAGAAAAGTAATGCTTGATTGTGTTTAGTGAGTAATTTTCTGAACCTAAATAATAGGTTCATCTCGATTTGATGATGAATGCAGGGACTTCAGCCCTGAACCATGGAGATTTGATTAATGCATTAAAATGATGAGGTACTCGGTTGGAATAAGAATGTAGTTGCCTGTAAGCTCTCTGTAATATACCGAGTTTGAGGAATCCGTGCTGGGTGCTTGTGAACACGGTCATTTCTGTAGACTCAAATGGGGCAGGCCATCTTCTGAAGCGTTCCTGCTGGAGCAGCTCTGCTCTGGAGCCTCAAAAAGGTTGGACTTTGCCGAATGAGCCAGGAGGAGGGATAGCTCCATTGGCGCTACAGCCCCTGGACCAGGTCTGGAGCAATGCTCCTGCTTTTGCTTCATTTAAAAGCTTGTCCTTAAATGTTTGCACTAAAGCCCTGGAGCCCTAAGAAAGACGATGCAAATAACTTGACTCTTTTCCCATGGAAGCAATTAAGAAACTGTGTTAATAAGAAATCAAGTTGTTTGTACATTTTAATGGCTTAAAAGATGCCCTAGGGAAATCACAACCAAATAAGACACCATTTGAGGCAGACCCTCACGAGTCAGGCAGCTCCACCTATGTCGTAGATATGATCAATTAAAAATTATCAGGAGAAAATGATGTATTTTAATTGAAACAGTTTACACAGAAGGACTTTCCGTTGTGATGGTTGGAGCCTAGAGGGAGAGTGTCATTGTTTTGTTTCCTCCCTGTTAAAGGGAAGCCATCTTGCTTGGCAGGGAATGCCGTAAGCAGCATTAGTAGGAAGCCTTGTTAATCACAGCCTAGTTTGGGTTGAGGGGAGCTTAAAGCTCATCCGGTTCCAACCCAATGGAAGGAACACCTTCCGTGGAGCAGGCTGCTCCAAGCCCTGCCCAGCCTGGCCTTGAACGCTGCCAGGGATGGGGATAAATGGCGTGCAATGACTAAACCCGGGTTTATCACCACACTGGCAGGTGAATGCCATCAACTGTGTGTATTTGACATCGGGACTTGTCCGTGGTCGCGCTGTGGCACTTGCTGGAGCTGAGGTATCGCTGTGCTGTGGGTAACGTATGGAGCTGGGGGGAAGTCACAGACACCGAGTGGGTGCAGAGGAGTCCGTGGAGCTGCTGCGAGGGCTGGAGCAGCTCTGCTCTGGAGCCAGGCTGAGAGAGCTGGGCTGGGGCAGCCTGGACAAG
>WYDI02031023.1:0-15905 GCA_009867235.2 Psittacus erithacus | reverse complement strand
GACACAGGGGCTTGGAGCAAGCTGCTCCAGTGGAAGGTGTCCCTGCCCGTGGCAGGGGTTGGAGCTGGATGAGCTTTCAAGATGCCTTCCTATACAAACCAGTCTGGGAGTCTATGATCCTTCAGCCCTGGCACCAGGTGCATTTTGGTGTGATGTGGACAGAGGACTGGGGACATGAGGTGTTACCAGCTGCTTCTGACTGGTTTTGGAGCATTTCCCTGCCGGCACACGTGGCAGAATGCAGTGGGACAGCAGTGACTGGCAGAGCACAGTGGCTGCGTGCCCTCGGGGGTGAGGAGCCCTGGCTGGGGATTGGGACTGGGCACCTCCAGCCCATGGTTCCAGCCTGAAGTGTTCCCAGTGTTGGAGTCCTGGGTGGGAATTTCTTCTCCCACCAAGCGTGTGGACAGCTGCGGGCAGCAGTCTGGGTCTGCGAAGGCCAGCGGGTCTCTTTCTCCAGGTGACATTAGTGGCCATGGCTGACAAAGCATGGCACCAGCCGGTGCTGTGAGTGCTGCCAGAGCCTGATGCTGTGCCCCTTCCCTGCAGTGTTCAGTTCCCTGGACATGTCACGCTCCGTGTCAGTGACAGCCGCCGGACAGTGCCGCCTGGCCCCGCTCATCCAGGTCATCCTGGACTGCAGCCACCTCTATGACTACACCGTCAAGCTGCTCTTCAAGCTCCATTCGTGTGAGTGTCCCAGTGCCTCCGGCAGGGCAGGACACAGAGTGGAACACTGGGGGTCACCACCCTCCTCAATCCCAGGCCTTCTGGGGGAGCGAAGGGAGTCACATGGGCAGGGGAAAAGGAGGGGCAAGTGCTGGGGGATGGAGCTGTCCCAGAAGTCTCCCCTGCTGAACACCCCTTGGCCACAGGGACAGTGTCCACCAGGAGCTGCCCTGGCTTTGGGCAGGCACTGGCTGCAAAACCCACATCCCTTGGGACCTGGAATTGTGATGGCAGGCGCCTGAATGCCAGCTTGCTGCCTTTCTCTGCCTGGGGTGTCTGGTGGGGCACATGATCCCCTTCTGCAGCAGGACACAGTGCCAGAGTATTCAGACCCGGGAGGAGGGTAGTCATCACTAGGAAAGAGCCATCCCCACAGGGCCGTGCCAATGCGTTGTCCCCTGCTCTGCGCTCCTTCCCAGCGTGGAGACACCCACCGATGTTTCTACCTGCTGCTTCTTCCAGGTCTGCCGGCAGATACGCTGCAGGGCCATCGGGATCGGTTCCTGGAGCAGTTCAGAAAGTAAGTGCCCAGATGTGGCACCTATGTGGGGCACTGGCTGTCCCTGCTGCTAGCAATGCTCCAGGGATCTTTCTTTGGCAGAGGGAGGATGGGGGAGGAATGCCAGAGCCCCTGTGCCAGGCCTCCGGAGCTGACTGATGGAGATGGAGGAGGCGCAGGAGTCAGTCTTGCTTGAGGCTCTGAAATCCAGCCTGCTTCAACCTGTTGGTTTTCTCTGGAGCTTTCTCCAGGGAAAAGTGTTTTTTGCTTGTGGCTCCATTATGAGAGGGATGTTTTGATAGGAGCAGTGGGGCAGGAGAACACAAGCAGCACATGAAGGCAGTTTGAAATGCTGCTGCAAGGCAAGGATCTGCATAAGCCCTGGTCATGACACTGGGGGATGGGACAGGGAAAAGAGATTTTCCCCCCAATTCTATTGAATTTTAAGGAAAATTGACAGTTTCCAAATGCAAGGGAGTTTGTTAAAAGGAGCGATGAAAGGATGAAACCTTGGGGTGTTGCACAGCTGAGAAGGGGTCCATGAAGAGCCTTGCCAAGAGCCTGCATGCCATGGAGTGGAGTAGAGCAGAGGTGATTTTTGCTTGGGAAAAGCCATCCCTGCAGGGACATAGAAAAGGAAAAGGTAAAGCTTGTGGCACCTGCGTCTGTCCCAAATTAAGGTGCCAATAAGAGAGATCTTTAAAACTGCAGCAAAGGTTGCAGGAGGAGAGAGCCAGAGCCAAGTTACGGTCACGCATGGGATGGGTGAGTGCTGCTGTGTGTTGGGGGTGGGCAGTGGGTTTGTGAGAGGCCATGAGCTGCTGCAGGGTGATGCTCGATTCAAGGTCACAAACTGCAAGCCAGCATCCACGGCAAAACCACTGGGCATGGCCATTAGCAGATAGCAGGATGGTCTGTGGGCTCGGACACCCCAGGCCCAGCCCTTGGGGCGGTATCCGCAGTGGGTATCCTCAGCCACCAGGATGCCGGGCTGGCTGGAAGGGAGGGCAGCCGTGACGGCAGGGCCGGGCAGCGCCGGTCGCCCCAGAGCCGGAGATCCTGACGGAGGGCGCTGTGCTCCTGCGGGAGCTGCTCCTGCGGGAGCTGCAGGGGAAGGTGCAGGTGTGGCCTCCAGGCAGGAAGCCTCCCACCCACTGGGGCTGTTCCTCAGCAGTGGGGGTGGTTCTGAGCTGTCCCTTCGAGCTTTGGCCCTGCACCTCCGTGTGACCCAGTGCAGCCGCTGTGCTGTGGCTCATGGTTTCATAGACTCAGAGAGTGGTGTGGGTTGGAAGGGACCTTTGAGGATCATCGTGTCCAACTGCTCTGCCATGGGCAGGGATATCTTCCACAAGATGAGGTTGCTCCAGTTTCAGGTCGTTCTCTCTGCTCATCGTGTCCTGGGTTTGGTGGCAGTAGACATCACCATACACTCCAGCACAGCATGGTGGCCCAGTAACGTCTTCTGGAGCCAGGCGAGGGGCTGGAGCTGCCCACATTTGGGGTGGGGTGTTGGGGTTGGGCAGGGTCTGTCCCTGACCATTCCCTGCCCCTTGCAGGCTGAAGGACCTTTTCTACCGCTCCAGCAACCTGCAGTACTTCAAGCGGCTGATTCAGATCCCACAGCTGCCGGAGGTGAGACCTCACCTTCCCACACTTGCTGTCCCCATGGCCAGGAGCAGCTATGGGGCTGGTGGCCTTAGGACAGCGCCCAAAGAGTGTCCGCTGCCGCCTTGCCTGGCTTCCTGGGGCCAGTGCAATGTGGGGCTCATCCTGCATCCCTCTCTGGGTGGGATCCTGTGGGATGGAGCTGCCTCTCCGGCAGCTGGGGGCTGGGACCCCCTCTCACACTGACCTTCAGCCCTTGCCAAGATCTGTTCCTGTGGGTCCTGGCTCCATCCCTGCAGGTGCTGGCTCTGTTCCCATGGGTCAGGGCACAACCAGCTCAGCGCTGGGGCAGGATTTCAACCTGCCATGCCTGAAGTCCTGTGACAGTGCCGGTGCTCTCTGCAGCAGCTGTGCTCCCATTTCTCCACAGAACCCCCCCAATTTCCTGCGTGCCTCCGCGCTGTCAGAGCACATCAGCCCTGTGGTGGTCATCCCTGCTGAGGCATCCTCACCTGACAGTGAGCCCATCACAGACCTGGTGGAGATGGACACAGCTTCACAAGTGAGCTGCCACAGCACTGCCTGTGCACCCCACACTGCAGAGGGGGCAGTGGGTGCCCTTTGGCTCCCAGTCTGGAGTTATTTCTCCAAAACCATGCCGTGGGCAGGGCTGGGACAGTGGGGATGGCCTTGGGGACTGCAGTAGGACCTGTTGGTGCTGGGTGTCACATGTGGGTGCTGCACAGTCTAAGCCAGGCTCTAGTCATTTCACAGTGCTTCTCTTAGTGGTTTGGTGCCCTCCAGTGATGGCTGGCTGGAGATGTTTGGCTTCCCAGCATTGCCCCTCTGCCCTGCATGCTTGCATTAGGTCCTCACTCCCCTCTTCACTGAGTTGTCCCCTGGCACTGAGCATTTTGGGAGGGGAAGAGGCGTGCAGTGACTTACGGACTCATGCTGGCTTATGGGGACCATCCCCACCCCAGGAGTGGGGATAGATCAGAGATGATTCATGTTCAATATGTTCAACATGTTCAGTACCCTGGTAGCAGCAGGGAGGATCCAGCCCCAGTGTCACGGCAGCACCAGCAGGCAGCAGCCCTGATGGCACTTGGGCTTGGTGGTGCTGCCAGGGACATGGAGGGGAGGAGGGCTCCCAAGCAGTGCTGGGTTCACTCCAGATCCCTGCTGCTCTCCCTGCAGAGCCTGTTTGACAGTAAGTTTGACGACATCTTCGGCAGCTCTTTGGGCAGTGACCCCTTCAACTTCAACAGCCAGAACGGGATGAACAAGGATGACAAGTGAGCAGTTGGGCTGATGCCATGGAGGCAGCCAGAATCAGACTAGGAGCTCCCAGCATGGCACCATGGTGGCCAAGGGGACACCTCCCTCCCTGGATGTGTCCCCGTGGCACCAGCATGGCTGGTGGCACTGAGCACGTACCTGATGTCTTCTTCACAGGGACCGCTTAATCGAGCAGCTTTATGGGGAGATTGCAGCCCTGAAGGAGGAGCTGGAGAACTTCAAGGCTGAGGTGGGTGACAACCATCCTGTGATGCAGTCAGCGCCCATGTGGGAGGTCCAGGGGCAAGATGAGACACAGCAGCTCACGCTGGGAATGAGGCTGATGGGGTAATGGCTGTTCCCCCAGGTGGGCAAGGAGTGACACTGTCATAGAATCACAGCCTGGTTTAGGTTGGAAGGGACCTTAAAGCTCATCCAGTTCCAACCCCTTTCCATGGGCAGAGACCCCTTTCACTAGAGCAGGTTGCTGCAAGCCCCTGTGTCCAGCCTGGCCTTGAACACTGCCAGGGATGGGGCAGCCACAGCTTCTCTGGGCACCCTGTGCCAGCGCCTCAGCACCCTCCCAGGGAAGAACTTCTGCCTAAGAGCTCATCTCAGTCTCCCCTCTGGCAGGGTAAAGCCATTCTCTCTGGCAGTTTAAGAGCATCAGTTGTATTCAATTATTGTAGCAGTATTCCTCAGCTTCTGCATGATGCCATTAGCACCCAAAGCAGATATAACTGCTATTTACTGGTGTGAATCTGGCTCCTCTGCTTTCCAGGCTCCAGAGCAAGGGGCACAAGGACAAGGGGGGACAGAGCAAGGGCACAGGGGACACCGCAGCCTTGCAGGGGTGCAGAGCTGTCCTGAGTGCACCATACGCTCCCCATCCATCACAGGGCATGGAGCAGACCAACCACATTATTCCGAGGTCCTCAGCGCAGCTGGAGGTCTTCAAAGGCTGTTTGTCATTGTGGGCTGGTTTGGTGCCAGCTGGGAGCCAGGAGCTGCAGTGCACACCCGGAGCTGCACTGCACACCAGCAGCAGGGTGCACAGGACAATGCAAAAGTGAGAAAGGAGAAGTTATTTCAAATCAAGCAATGAAAAGCCAACATCAGAAGAGCTCAAAATGAGCAGGACAGAAGACACGCCAATATTCGGCCTCATCAGGGCGCTCAGGGCTTACCAGGGGAGCAGGACTTGGTCTCGTTCTGCTCTACAGTTGCTCCATGGGGTGGGAAATGGTGTTGGAGGGTCAGGAGACAGAGATGGACAACAGGATGCTCCCTGACGTGGATGCTGTCTCCCAGCTCAGTACCTCAGAGCACCATCCTCAGCAGGAGGACGGCTGCAAAACCTGCATGGAGCCAGGAAAAGCCTGGCTGCTTCTCCGAAGCCTGGGCTCATGCTCAGTTGTGGCAGCGTTCAGCCCTCATAAGGCAGGTATTGCTGCTCTACAAGTGTCACTCTCTTCTCAGCAAGAAAAAGTCTTTTCTTAACCCACCTGTGCCGTCGGTGCTTCAGGAGCTGGGTGCAGGTGCACAAGGTGGCCCAGGACCTGCAGGGATTGGGGATGCTCTGGGGGGACCTTTCTCAGGAGGAAGGAAACGATTCACCCTCTCACACCGAACAGCAAGCCTGCAAGCCTGCAAGAGGGGGGCCTGGCTCACCTGGTGCTCATCCCCAGGCAGCCGGGAGGTAACCGTGGGCCAAGTGACCCCAGGTCCCCTTTGGCTGGGGCGCTCATCCTTCATCCCAGCAAAGGCTTCTCTGCGTCTCCTTGCAGCCTCCTCCAGCAACGCCCTCCTTGCTCGGGGGGCCCCAAACGAGCCGCATCCCTCACCCAGCCCCAAAGCCGGAGGAAGCGGGGGGCATCCCCCCGGCTCGGCGCTGCGCAGCGTGCAGTTGGCTGCCTCCGCCACCAGAGCCCACTGCTGCTCCACCACCGGCTCTGCGGCCCCACGGGCAGAGGCACCGAGCTCCGAACCCCAACGAGAGGGTCTGGGACCACCCTCAGCCCGGTGCAGAGGTCTCAGCGGTGCAGGGAGGCTCTGGGTGATGTCTCAGCTGCCCTCATCCCCACCCAATGATGCACCCCTCAGTTCCAGGCAACCCTGCAGCATCAGGAGCATCCCGCAGTCCCTGCTGAGTGCCCCTGGGAGCTGTGTGCCTCTGCAGGGGTTATGTAGGTGCTGCCCTGCAGCGGGTGAACACCCTGATTAGAAACTTCATTGCTGCTGCTTTTAGCAGCTTCCAAAAGCAGTAAATCAGGCTTTGAGGAAAGCAACTACCTGCAAAGTCTGTGCCAGCTCCGTCTCGCTGTGCTCCAGCACTCGCCTGTGCAGAGGGTGTGATAAGGAGGGTTATTGCTGCTCCGAGCTCATATGAAAAAGATTATTGTTAAGGAGAGGAAGCAAGTTACAAGTGCAATAAATTGGGATGAGCTCAGTGTTTGAATAGAGAGCAACACTGTTATGGGAATTTGCATGCACAGCCTCTGCCACTCCAGGGCCCAAATGCCTTCTCTGACAGCTGCAAAGAGCAATCCCATAAGCAGAGAGCAGCAGAGCTGGCCAAATGTGAGAGAGGAGAATCTGTGACAATGTTGGGGGTTTGTGTAGGAGAAAGCAATGAGAAGCAGAGTTGAGGCATTACCTTTGGTGTTCTTCTGGGTGAGGCAGCTGCAGACGACTGGCACTTGCTTATAACAGCAACTTTGCAAATGAAACACATGGAAAAATTCCTAAGGCCAGGACGTCAATACGAGATACATCCAGAAAAGGTCACGTAGAAGGAGAAGAGAAGCTGTGGCTGCCCCATCCCTGGCAGTGTTCAAGGCCAGGTTGGACATAGGGGCTTGGAGCAAGCTGCTCTAGTGGAAGGTGTCCCTGCCCGTGGCAGGGGTTGGAGCTGGATGAGCTTTAAGGTCCCTCCCAGCACAAATCACTCTGTGAAGAAGGGGCTGCTGACGGCTCCTGGCCTGGGCTGGAAGGTTCAGACCTGGGGGAAGCCGGAGCCCCATCAGCACCACATTCACTGCAGCTTTATTTGCTTTTAGTTTGACATCCTGGAGCCCCTGAGCGCTGGCAAACTGTTCAGCACCAGTGGGGTTTTCCCAGCTCCCTCTCTGCGTAAGTGATAGATCTAGGGCACAGCACGCTGCAACATAAATCAGACTATTACGAGTCCCCAGCGGCTGCAAATCAATGAGTGCTGCTGATAATCACCCATTTTATCTTTCTCATTATTAATATTTAGACATTTTTAATCTCTCCTTTGCAAACACAGTGTTTCCCCGCCGTGCTTGTCCTTCAGCTGCTCCGCAAGCTCCGGCTTCTGCAAGCAAAGCCTTTGCCTTGAACCAACCTGCTCCCAGATCTGAAACGCTACAACCGCAAGAGCCGGGCGATGACTCCCCCAGCTCCCCCTGAGGGGCGACACCACGGCAGGGCACAGGCAGTGCCCCTGAGACACGGTGCGGCCAGTCTGGGTACCACAGTGCAGAGCGGGTGAGGGGAGCAGCTGGGTTATCACAGCCTGGGTTATCACACGGAGCTGTGTGGTGCAGTCACACACTGGAGGGAAGGGATGGGATCCAGAGGGACCCGGACAGGCTGCAGAGGTGGGACCCTGCGAAACTCATGGGGTTCAACAAGGCCAAGGGCAAGGTCCTGCACGTGGGTCGGGGCAATCCCCAGCACAAACAGAGGCTGGGGGAGACCGGATGGAGCAGCCCTGAGGAGAAGGGCTTGGGGGTGTTGGTGAATGAGAAGCTCCCCATGACCCAGCTTCAGAGTGCGCTTGAGCCCAGAACCCTCCCTGGGCTGGGCTGCACCCCAGAGCGTGAGCAGCAGTTGAGGGAGGGGATCCTGCCCCTCTGCTGTGCTCTGGGGAGACCCCACCTGCAGTCCTGTAGGGATAGGAATGAGCTCCAAGCAAGCTGCTCTAGTGGGAGGTGTCCCTGCCCATGGCAGGGGTTGGAACTGGATGAGCTTTAAGGTCCCTTCCAACACAAACCAGGCTGGGATTCTATGGAGCTACAGGTGTCATTCAGAGATGTCCCTGGAAGGTGCTCTGCTCTTCAGGTGGTGCTTGTTAATCAGGAAGGCATACATTAAAAAAGAAGCCCTCTGTTAACATACAGAGGGAGGTGGGACTCGCAGTGATTTCCAATGGAAATGACACACCTTATTTCCCCTAACAGAGGCATGGAAAGGCTGATAATGCACTGTCACCTCTGGAAAACAAAAAGGAAGAAATCAAAACAGAAAACACCCCCCCAGAATTAATATAAATTAAGTTTATTGTAAAGAGCAGAATTCCCCAACAAGTCCAACTACTGCTTGGCTTTAAAATAAGTGAGAGGAAGGAGGCTCGAGCAGCTGCTGCATCAGAAATACCTCCAGTGCTCAGAGGAACAGGTAAATGACCTCGTTTCTCATCCAGAAGCACACAGAGGGATCTGTGCCAAGGATGCAGCTTAGGACAACATGGGTCTGCCTTTTCTGGCCATACCAGAACCGCTGTCACTCCCGCCTCAGATGGGATGTGCCCTGCTGCTTCCAACACTGGATCCGGTCGCCAGGTCCCTGCTTCCCTTGGCACAGGGACAGCACACAGCAAAGGGAACAATGAAGGTGACCACAGTGAAGATGAGCTCAGGTCTCCCCATCCCTGCCATTGAGCACAGAGATGCTGCAGGCTCTGCCCAGCGATGCACATGTTCCTCCACCAGTGCCAACACCTCCAGATGTTCAGCCAGCTGCAAGGGGTGCCCAATGTGCCGTCACCACCTCTTGCTTATCCCATGTTTCCTCTTCTCTCACCTGCTTCCACAGGGGGACCAGACACATTGTCCTCTGCTGCTGGCTCCACTGTGGAAACACCATCATAGGTTCAGGAGCTGCCTCCTCTCTTCTGGCTGTTTGCAGGAGGGAGGACAGTGTTTCACCCCTCCAACAGAGGGAAAGAGGCTGTGGCAGGGAGGAAAAGAGGGGCTGGAGGCTTTCCTATGCTGTAGAAATGGCATAATGAGGACACTGTGCATGTGGAAACATCTTTAAGCTGGAAAGCAATTCCAAAGTGATGTAACTTCCAGCTCCTGCCAAGGGGATGAGCACAGGCCCAGAGCTCCCCAGCTGGGACAAGGACCAACAGCTCTCCTGGCCACTCCCAGACAGTGTGGGACAGGAAAAACCAGAAGAGATGCTAATGCTGTCCCATGTAGGCTGACCCAGCCCCAGAGGCTGGGCTGGGGACAGCAGCACCCCCAAGCTGGACTTGTGGGGCTGATGATGGGTCAGCACAGCCACACTCAACCCCTCCACTGAGCCTGCCTGGGGACAGACACAGTCCCGGGGAGCAGGAACTGGTGAGTCTTGGGCTAAGCCAACATCCCAGTCACTGTTCATCCAGTGGGACACGGTCCCTCCAGTCCTGCCCAGGTGGCCCATCACAGGTACGTGATCTCAATGACATTGGGCTCCGTGCTCCCGCAGGTGAGGTGGTGCTTGCAGGAGCACTGGCAGCTCACAGCGGCCAGGTCCCACTGGCAGGGCTGGGCAGGCAGCTTCTTCTGGGAGCCCAGCTTCTTCCAGTCCGTGAGGTGCACGCCGTTGTCCATGTCCTGCGGCATGGGCTCGTGGTACAGGGTGATCTGCACGGTGCGGAGGTGTGGGCCATAGTGCACCACGACGATGATGAAGATGGCCAAGAGCACGAAGATGAGGACAATCACCGAGATCATGGGCAGAGCATCGGACTTCTTCGTCACGCTCCTGACGACGGCGACGGGGGTGAAGGTGGCCACGTCCTGGGGCTCAGGCTGCCTCAGCTGGCTGCTGGGAGCGGAGGTGTTCATGGCTGAGCAGACTGACCTGGGGCAGGGAAACAAGGGGTGGAAACGGGGTGACCACTGAGCAGAGGCCGGCTGATGTCCTGGTGTCCTGCCCTCGAGTCGGCAGCTCCCTCCTGCACCTGCAGCTGCTGGGGAATGGGCTGGTGCTGTAAGTGCCTGTGGGACGGGATCAGTTTATCTGGGGTTGTAGGATGCTGCCCTGGACATGTTCAGCTGGGGGTGATGCTCTGTGTCCCCTCATCCTGGACACCTTTAGTGGGGGGCTCTTCCTTCTCCACAACCTCACAGACTCAGAACAAACCAGACTGGAAAAACCTTTAAGATCATCAAGTCCAACCATTCCCCCAGCACTCAAAACTCCACCACTAACCATGTCACTAAGGGCCTCATGTACATGGTTTTCCACCCTCCCCTCTTCGCCCCCAGCCCCACAGTGCTCATCCAAACCCAAACCCCATATGGACCCAACCCCATCAAAACACACCACGAAGCATCCCTTGCCACAGCCGCAGAACCCCATGGGAGCCAGCACGGGTCGGGGGTGGGAAGCAGGGAGGAAGAGCCCTCCCCAGCCGCGCAGCGGTACCTCGGTGTCCCTGCTGCATGGGAATCATCATCTCCAGCGGGACGCTGACGGCCGCGGATGGCTCTGGGTTAGGTACGAGCAGACTCACCTCGGAAGCTGCCACGTCATGCCTGGGCCCCACACCCCCCAGGAGTCCCCGGTGCAGAGGAGGAAGCGGCTCATCCCGCGGGCGCTCCGGGTCACCGCCACCCAGCCCGGTGCCACATCAGCGCCGCGCCCCCTCCCACGGCACGGCACGCACCCATGGCTGGAAAACCCCTCCTTCCCCGCTGCGAAACAAGGGCCCCTTTGTGCGGGCAGAAAGGCCCCGCCACCGCAGGAAACCTCCCTCCTTGCATGTGTGAAAGGTGCTGTGGTTCAGAGCCCACGGCACCCTCCTGCATGGGAGCTCCGCACAGCCCCACAGAGCATCCACACAGCGCTCAGGGCTGGAAGGGCGCTCACCCCGAGGGATGGGGCAGCTCTAGGGTTGATTCTTTCTGCCTGGGGGTCCCACTGCTGTGGGAAGACATTTCCAGCAGCGGGGTGAGCTCATGGTGCGGCTTTGGACACTGGGACCTGCTCAGGGTCACAGGCAGGAGCCAGTGCCAAGGCAGTGCTCACACATCGCTCCCCACACACAAGCTTCAGGGATGCCCTCACGCATGGCAGCTTCTATCCCTGCATGCAAGTAGGTACCATCCCCCTGGTCAAGGGATGCTGTGCCTGATCCTGGCCCTCTGCCACCTGAAGTGACCCTGAGCACGTCTCAGAGCAGAAAAGCTGGATCCTTGGGTGTTTCAGCCATTACAAAACACGTCTCTCCATCTTTCCATCCCCAAACAACACTGCTCTTACCTGGAGGCTCTCAGCAGACAAGCTGGGGTGAATATATGGGCTTTGTCTTCCATGTACACGGAGAGGATGGGGTGGGAAATACCCCTTCCTCCATCCAGCCCGGCATCCAGAAGAGATTTGCCTGCACGTTAGAGCTTCTGCACTCATTTCAGGATTCAGTAAAACCTTAATCTACAGCATAATCTCTGAGCATCACATCTGTGCCAGGGAGAGAGAAAACGATGGGGGAGGCTGCTGACAGAGGTTTTGTAAAGGCAAACCTGCTGTGGGATGCTGCCTGCTTTTGGCCTGATGGTTTGCTTGTGGGTTGGAGGTGTTTGAGGAGACCCACTGAAATACAAGGTGCTGCACAGCACACAGGAGACCTCTCCCTTCATTCCTGCTGCCTTCTCCCAGCCATGGAAAGCAAAGACATTGCCGGCAGCATAGATCACCTCCATGATGTGCTCCATGCAGTAAAGGAGCATTTCCATTGCCCTCAGCTGAGGCTCTGCAGCTTTCCAGGAGCTGGACCAGCCCCTCGAGCCAGGAGACACAGTGCGGTGGATTTGTATCCTCAACACCCGCACAGACCCTCCAAGCCAGGTGGACACTGGCACCTTTCCCACATGGGGACACCAAAACCCTTCTCCTCCCCCGAGACATCCATTTACATCTAACCCAGGGCAACTTGTTTACCTCTGAAGTTCAACTGGGATAAATAGGATATGCGCAGACAAGTGCATTGTAAGGTTGGGGATAAGAAGTCAAATGCCTCAAATCCCTTAGGCTGGATGGGGGGCAGAAATGGCCCAGTTTCCCAGTTTCTCCTCTTGGCAAGGAACTGGGATTAGGATAAGCCAAAGTGCTGTGTGCTGCATGCATTGCAGGGAAGGATGCTGCTGCCACCTGAAAAACAGCATCCCAGAGCCAGCATCCCAAACCCAGAACATCCTGGTGCCCAGACTCACTGGAGCTGCACAGGGGGGTACAGGGAATGGAGCATCAAACAAAGCATCTCCCAAAAACCCCAAGCACCATAAAGCAGCTGCCAAGGCCCAAGGCAGGGCAGACCCACTGTGCCACTGTTCTTCCCTGCTACAAGAGCTGAATCCCCCCACCAACCGATGGCGAGGTTTCCTTTGCATCGGCAAGCGATGTCTCACATCCTCTCCAACCATAATGGGCTAAAAAACACAGTTCCCCTGTGAATTCAGCCCGTTTCCTTCTATTCTTTAACAGGAAGCTTTGCAAGAGTCAGCCCAGGCAGGCAAATCGCTCCTCACCCTCTTGTCCCTCCCGGGATGGACAGAGCCTCAGCAGGGCTGCACAGCCGCAAGCCACAGAGAAGATGCTGACTCCGTCCATCCATCCACTCCTCTGGCTGTTTGGCTGCGTGCTGTTCCGAGGTGAGGTGCTCCTCATGGGCTGGATGGGTGGATTTGGGGTGCTTGGCTTCATGGGGGGCACTAAAGGGAACTGCCAGACATTTGAACATGTAGTAGCTGCCATGGGAAAGCCTTTAGATTCAGGGGTAGCAGGGGTCAGGTTGATGGGAAAAGTGTGGCTGTAGCAAGGTTACAGGGTTTACTTGGCAGCACTGAAATGAATTAACTTGTGCCCTGGTTAACAAAAGAAGCGTTTCTGCTGTGTTTTGTGATGCTGAGGCATTTTGTTCTAAGTGACTTTACCCTTATTTGACAAAAGTTAGACCATTTAAATGTACAGGATGTTGTGTTCTTCAATAATCTTTTTTCTTTGACCCATTTTAATTTTTCCTCTCATCAATGTAAATACAAAATCCATGCGCAGGACTCACACAGACCATACCTCATCCTTATTGTAATAACCCTGCTCCTTTGTCACAACTGTGCTTTAAGTTCTCTTTCCCACGTGAGTCGTGGTTTGGGATGACAGAACCGGTTTCCTGCTCCGAAGGGTGACAGGTTGTTTTTTCCTGCATCATCAGGCACCTCTTGCTTTGCTGACAGCTGTAGTAGCTGGGAGCTGAAACACAAAGGAATAGAGGCTGAAACAGCATCACTGATTGTAATAGACAAGCACTTAACAAATAATGTGTCTCCAATCCAAAGTTTTTATCATTAAACCATACAAGTTGCCTACGGATTACAGCTGCTGTGCTGGTAATAACTGCAGCTTTAGAAGGCAGAGAATGTAGAAACCAATTCAGTCAGTAGCTGTGTAATTCTGAGCAGTAACAGCACATGGATTGGAAAATTCCTCCCTTCATTAGAGGGCAAGACTGCTGGCTTCAGCAGAGGGGTGAACTGGTATGAGACAAAGGGCTTTGAGGCCCCTTGGCCATACTGTGACACTCCTTAATGCCTGCCCTAAATGCTGTTTTTCCTCTTGAAGCTAATTGAGATGGTTGGTGCGGGGCAGGAATGCCCAAGGGTGGTCAGGCACCTTCTCTGCATCAGGCTGAGATCCAGTCCCCTGCCACTGCAGGACCCTGGCTGCTGAGCATCAGGTGGAAGGGATGCCATCCTCCATCCTCGGTTTTGACAGCATCACTTTGTCCTCTGCACTCTGCTTGAACTCCTGGGGCAGAGGCTGTTCTCACCAAGTGTGTGCCTGGCATCCAGTGCTGGACCCCAGCAGGGTCCTACAAACGATAACAGTGCTGGTGCTCACTGTGCATCCATTGATGCTGCAGTTGCACCTCTCTGGCTCAATCACAATCACCATCCTTCCCCCCACCAGTATGCTGTCTCCCTTCATTTTCTGCATTGATCCAACAGTTCGGAACTGTCTTTTTTAATTGTATGTGTAATTTTATATCAAAGGCACTAAGGGGATGTAGTACTTGGGGGGAAAGCTTCTGTGCAAGGCAAGGCTTAGTAAAGGGGGCAGAGGCAGGGCCAGTGATGCCACTGGATCCCCGACACATAGGCAGCTGGAGAAGGGAATGAAGGACTCAGAAGAGCTCAGTGTTCTCCCTGCACCCAAGGGAAGTGCAGGGAGAGACAGAATTTGCTTTGGCTGGAAACTAATACCTGCCAGTTCCCACACAGGCCTTGTTGCTGTTATTGTTAGGTGTTCCTTGTCTTAATTTTGTTCATTAATTTATTAATGAATTTATTAGCACTTCATTTCAACTTCTAAGCTCTCACAGTTATTTCCAAAGGAAGGTTCAAATGCTGTTCCTGTGAAATTGCCCAAGCGGGAGGGTTCGCAACATTCCCAACCTGGTTTTCCTCCCCCACAAACACTTAACAGTAATTTTGTCCAAACAAACCTCTTCCTATGAATCGTTTCCATTACAATGGGCAGGCATTTTCCAGACAAAAGAATTCCACTGAAAAATTCCTTCTCTAAGCTGATGAGAACCCAGCAGGATTTTCCCAGTGCTCTCCTTACTGGCTGTGCTACAGCCAGTGAATGGATAATGCCACGAGAAGCACAGTGTATCAAAACCATGTCTGCATTCCAATATATATATTTGATCTAACCAAAACGGGGTGCAGATAGAGGACAGACCTTCAGCTACCAGAAAAGCTCCCAGATAGAGTACTCCCATCCTTCGGCGGGGGCATCCAGTGTATCCTGAAGCTGATTCCTTGGCCAAAGGAGAGGCCAACGCAACCCTGACGTGGTGAACAAGGAAGGGAAAGCAGGAGGTGGTTAGGAGAAATGTTTGTTCACAAAACAAACTGCTCCCTTCTAGTAACACAAAACCCTGCAGATGACTGCAAATCTGACTGAAGCAGCCAGGGATGGTTTCCAGGAATTATGTCCCATTTACAACACGTGAGTCAACACCAGGTGTCCTTGGAGGGGATGGTGCTGGTAACCCAACACCAGGAACGCCAGGAACTGCTGGCAAAACCAAGGTGTGGGCTTAAGCCCAAGGCTGGAAAAGGGAGCTCTTTATCCTGTGTAGTACCTCAGCTAGATGGGCTCATTACTCCACTTAGGAGAGGAGCCCACTTAGCACAACCAAACCACCACAACAAGGAAGAATCCCCCTTTCAGGCTTTCTCGTAGTTATGGGGTTTGGAGGTGCTGGTTTTGCCTTTCAGCTGCATCATCCTAGCACAGCAGAAAGTATCAAAGTCTCCTCCAGTGCCTCTTGGCTCGGGTGGTGTTTGGAGATATGAAAGGCTCCAGGAGACTTTGTCCCTAATGCCGGTAGCTCATGAAAATGCTACAAACCTGAAAACACCAGGGATGTGATTCAACGGCTCTGCCATGCTAGCAGGTGGATTTCACAGGTTAGGGAGAAATTTCTTATCCATTGCTGGTAAAAGACCAGTGCCTTGGAGCCCAGTATCTGAGATTCAGGGTTTGCTGCTCTCAGGCACAGAGACACTATAAGGACTGGAGCAGCTCTGCTCTGGAGCCAGGCTGAGAGAGCTGGGTTGGTTCAGCCTGGAGAAGAGAAGGCTCCTGAAGGGGAGACCTTAGAGCAGCTCCAGTGCCTAAAAGGGCTACAGGAAACCTGGAGAGGGGCTTTGGACAAGGGCCTGGAGGGACAGGCCAAGGGGAATGGCTTTAACCTGCCAGAGGG
>WYDI02031022.1:0-29855 GCA_009867235.2 Psittacus erithacus | reverse complement strand
TTTTTGTGGGTGTTTTTTGTTTTTTTTTTTTTTTTTTTTTTTTTTTTTTTTTTTTTTTTTTTTTTTTTTTTTTTTTTTTTGTTGTTGTTGTGGTTTTTTTTTTTTGCGCTAATTTGGTCAAATCCAAGGCATTTTAATAGTAGCATGATTCTTCATACCTGCCCAGTGGTTCTGCATCTCTTGTATGAAATTTTCATCTGGAAAGGCTTGTTTTGGGTCTTGCTGTGCTAAGATTAAAAGTCTGGGAGATCTCCAAACTGTATGTACAGAACAGATGTGAAGGGTGGGCTGAGATTTTCATCTACAGATGCATCAGTCTCTGGAAACTTTGTCTTGGTGTCTTTTCTGTCCTTCATGACTGTGAAAGAGGGAGGACTCATGATGCCCAGTGGACTTTTCAGAAGGCTGAACATATCCTACATATATCCTATGTATTCCTGAAATGATCTCAATTAAAGAAATTTATCACCTGTTTGTCAGAAAAATCTTAAGCAGACATTATTGAAATTCTGTAACAGTAGTTCAGTGTCCCTGACAAATTGGGAATCTTAAGTGACAGTCCTCCTTCCAGTAACTAATGCTCTGGAGACAAACAGTGAAAAGAGCTCAAGTATTTGACATTATCCACACCGGGTCTGTCAGTATGAATGATCAGACGAGAATACGAGTGGCCCAGGTTACTGGAACTGTTGAGCAAACTTAAAATATTCTCAGAACTGCTGTGTTGTTTTGTGCGGGTTAACATCAAAAGGGGGAGAAAAAAAGCCTGCACATGACCTGTTGAATTAAATAATGTTTGCTTTGTGTCTTTGAACTTCTCTCACCTTTTTTCTTGACTTCAGTAGAGTAAAGGAGCATTAAAACTAGTTGGTTCAGAAACATTCCTATTTTAATTTGGCAGCTGTTAGGCAACAGGTCTAGCACAACTGATTTGCACAGGAGCTGAGATGGTAGGCAATGGTTTTGCTTGGTCCTTATGAAAAACTTACTTAACTCTCTTCTCCAGTTGCTGTCACTCAGGGAATGTTTACCTGCACCTATTTTCTTCTCCAAGCAGTGATTCAATATACTTCTTTCTAAAGAAGGTGGTGTTTTGAACTGAGGATATACACTATTTCTTGGTGTCTTCCTGTAAAATGTTAAGAAGAAGAGTGAAGAAGGGTGGAAAAAAGAAGAAGAAGAAAAAAGAACTGCCAGTTCTGTAATTCACCCAGGATTTTATATTTAAACTGGGTGCTTTCTGTCTTACACCTTGTCTCCACTAACAGAAGTTCAGTGAATCATTTATTCCCTCAGTAGCACTTAAGTTATTCCTTGGTTCCAGTGGTTTCACAAAACTGTTTCTCAACTGTTGAAGCAGAAGGTGCAATCTTCACTGCTGTCTCCCTCCCTCTTTCTCTTCTTGTCTGCCAAATCCCCATTTAGATAGATTTTCAGCCCAGAAACAAACAGGTGATGGAAGTTTGGTATAGTCACCAACACAGCAGACTTAGCCTGAAGCTTTGCAATGGTAGGAAATGGTGAGAACGAAGCCTTTTAAATAACTCTAGTGCCAAGATTTAAAGACTCTTAATCAGAGATCAGTCTCGTGGTTTTGCAGGTGGTTGAGGAGGGAGGGCTCTGCCTGCTCAGCCCCTTTGGCAGGGGCATTGCCATGGTGGATGCTGGTGAGGGAGGTGCCTCAAGTAACAGCTCACCAGGGACAAAAGACTGGTGGTGACAGGTCTAGGTCATGTAGCTATGACAGACTCATGAGGATGAAGCACATCCTCATGAAGTAAGGAGGGAAGCACAACAGGTAGGTGGTCTTCCTTCAAAGACGTAGAAGTGACTGTTCACTGGGAATGTGCTTGGCTCAGTGGGAAGGGTTTACGAGGGCCCATTCCAGCTATTGCTGTGTGGTTCTGGTGGCCCAGGAGGAGAGGAGCTGGGGGAGACAAGCTGTAAAGGGGAATGCTACTCTCCACCAGAGAAGACATAGACACAGAGTTTGTGCGTGCACAGAGCCATGCTACAATACTGTGGCTGGAAAAAAGGGGAGAAAGATAAATCAAAAAGCCTAGTCTGTGCTCAGAGGCTGACTGCAGAGCAGTTGACCTTCCAGGCCTGCCCGCTGAGGCTGCTAGCCAGTGATGGCTTGGCTACATACCAGCCTAGGAAGTAAATGGGACCCTTCAGCAGCGGTTCAGTATTCTGTGTGGGCACCAAAGGCCTAATGTAAGACTACCAGGGGCTTTGCATCAAAGCCTTCAATGACTGTGAGCTTGGGTTAGGTGTAAATACATAGCCAAAGAGAGAATTAATTCAATAATTCACTGCCAACCTTCTGATGTAGCTGCTTACAGCTGATCCTTCTGTTTTTTCAGCTGTATCAATGGCATGAGTTTCAAGGACAGGGAGCTTAAGAAAATCCAAACAAGCCAGGGAAGAAAAGAAGACCTTAGATTTTATTTGTTCTTGATTTAATGTTATATTGCAGTTTGACATCACAGGGTAATATAGTGGAGCTATAATGTGTCAGGTTAAATACACAGTGCACGAGTATTTTCTTTGCTCTGCATCTATAATAGGGCAATATCACAACATTTAAGATTGTGTCAGTATTTCTCCTGTACAGCTTAGTCTAATATTTCTAGCTATAGCAATCACTCTCCATACTGATACTGTGATGCCTGCCATGAAATTTATGTAGTACTGGTGTAGCCATGCTGGGCGAAGGGGAGTTTGTGAAGAGAGGCAGTTGCTTTTTTTAAGACTAGTTTTGTTATAATTGGAATATATGGACACATTTATAGGCATATAAGCTTTTCTTCTGACCCAGAGCAGAGCGCCTTTCTGCCATTTCCCATCTGAGAGGGGGCGCGTGTGCCCCAAAGCTCGTTTTTTCCCAGTTCTAGGTGCACTGAGTTTCTTTCCCCCTTGAATGTAATCTTCATGTCTGGTGTCTGATGTTTTTGGTTGTCAGTTTGGGCTGTGTTTCTCTAGGGAGGGCAGCAGGGTGGCTTGCACTCCCTGGAAGGAGGAGAGGATTCCTGGGAAGGGTTGGGGGAAGCTCCCTGCCTGGGAAGGGAAGGCACAGACCTCCTTGCAGCCAAGCGCAGAGGTCAGAATCTGCCCAGGAGCAGAGGTCTGTACAAAACATGTAGGACTTCTGCCTAGTCAAAACACTTTCTCAGTCCCTAATATTCAATAACATTTGTCTGTCTCTTGAATTAAAAGCCTTTTATTCTGAGGAGAAGAGTTCACTAAAATGTCTGGGCGGGTTCTGCTGAAAGACCTGGCTGAGGTGAATGCAGTCACGCCTGTGTTTGCTGCTTGCCTCAGTGGTGTTTTGTCTCTATTTAACACCCACCAGTTTCTGGGGATTTTCTCTCATTCAGCATCCTACTCCTTCTGTACTAATGTCACCCTTAATTTTCTTTTGTCATCTTTTACCTAAAAAGAGCTTTTGACCAACCTTCTTCCCCACAGGAGCATCCCTGTCAATACTCTTTAGAATCCATGAAAATAAAGTACTCTGGCTGCTGCTGGTTAGCTAAAGGCATTTTTCTGCATTTACTTGCTCTCTTTCTGACTGCTTTCCTGGGCTTTCTCATTTATCGTCTCTCAGATTTAAAGAAAATAAAAGAAAGCTCTGTTCTCTTTTCACTCTCTATGTTGTGGCTTTTTTTCTTCTTTGCTTCTGTATAAACAAAAGTGGCACTTCCTTCATGGTCTGCAGCTTGAGCTGAAAGGTTGCCAGTTATTTCAGGCTTGGTGGGAAACTCTTGTACCCAGTTTGAAAATATTGTCTTCATTATGCCTAATAACTTAAGACTAGGTTTCTGCTTTTTCTCTTCTTGATGAGTGACTGCAGCTTGGCTCTTCATCGCATCTCCTCTCTTTCTGCTTTCAGAAGAGGACTGCTTCATGGCTGCCGAAGTGTTTCACAAGTTGTTTGCTTTCTTCAGTACATTGCTCTTGCTGAGATGCTACTCAAGGATAATTTTGAAGACAAACTCTCTTTTGTTCAACGTCTACGTAAAATGACACCTGCTTTGTCAGTTTGTCAATTGCCATCATCTGGCTGGTTTTTATTTCTTCAAGGCTGTTTGTGGAGACGCATCTAAAATCATGTGAATGATGCCTTCAGTATTCTTAGCGCAGCAATGATCATCAAACCACACTTTCTAGTGTTCTGCTAGAAATTTCTGCCCTAGTGTGTTTGCTGCTTCCAAGGTGCTGCTACTTCCCAGTCTAATTGTGATTTCTGTTTTCTTGCCCTCCTGGAAAGCAATAACCTGCTTTGAATGCCAGTGCTTAACTAGTGCTCTTGTAAATGATGACTGTTGTGCTCTAAGGGAATTGCTATAGCTTGGAAATTGATGTGGCTTCTTTCTTCTCACCCATCCCCATTATAGCAAATCAAGTAACAAACTATTTAAGCCTTATTGTCCATTTAATTTTGAGGCATTGTACTGAACTATGAAAATACTATCAGTGCAAATCAGCACAAAGTGCTGTTGTGCTGTGATGGAAACTGCTGTGCTTGTGCTGGCCATTGTACGAACAATGCTGCAAAGGGGGCTTATTTTCTTTTTACTGCTACAGGTTTTTCATTAAACTTTGAGCTGTTTCCACATAGCTTTAACCATTATTGCCACTGATGCAGCTGCGCCATTTCTGGAGTGCAGATGCTCATTTTCCTGGCACAAAGTAGATGCATCTGTGTAGTTTATAAGGAGATTCCACCATGCACTGAAATTGGGCATTAATTTGCATAAAGTTTGCCATATATATTGTGCAATTCCAAAAGGAAGATCGCAGGAAACTTAATCCATCCTTGTATGTTAGATTAATTTATATAAATCTGCATGTGAGCCTACCTCTATAAAAACTGTGGGGGTTTTATGAGGTGTGGGATGCTCTGAGACTTTCCATTAAGCGTTACTCGCTATAACAAATTACCATTATTATGCTGTGCATTTCTATTTCATAACATGGTGTGGGTTTTGTTAGTCTTTTGAAAATAATAAAACAGATTAAACTAAACAAGAGCTGCCCAGGGATAATAACAAAGTCTATAAAAAGAGAAACTCTCCAATTATGGTTTACAATATAATTAAATCATAAGAGGCCTTAAAAAAGGGTGAATGAGGCTTTGTGTGTGCCAGTGGTTGAAAAGCACTATATTAGAGCCTGGAGGTGCTGGTGATTATGCATGGTAACTAGGGATGTATAGGATTTGTCTGTGAGCCTGTAATCTTGCAGCATAGACCCCTGTAGTTCTGGGTATGTGAGGGTGAAGTCACTGAATCCCACTTGATTTCCAGGCCCTCTGGACAGAGAATTGCTTACCCAGGAAGGTGTGTCCCTGCCTGGTGACTTATATAGAGGATGAGTAAGTTCCTGTGGCTTGAGGGTACATGGTGCATGGTCTGGGCTCTGCACATGTCACTCCTCAACCAAGGTGGCTGTGCTGGGAGGAGGGAGGGTAAGTGGTTAACTAGGGATGCTGATAGGTGTTACTCAAGCTTTTAAGAGCAAGAGTGATTTACTTTCTTCTGGAGAACTCTTTTACAAGCTCTACTCAGTGGACCTTCAACAGCTGGTGCTTGTGAAAGTCTGAGAGCAGAGCTATGTAACTCCTTTTCCTAGAGTAGATGGTGGAGGAATGGAAAAGCTGCTGTAGGTGGCAAGGAAAACTACGACACTCTTCCTGGAAAACATCCATTAGCCTTAACAAATCAAGGGATTTCTGTGTTAAGCATATGCCTCTTATTTTTGTATACCTCCTGCTTGGGCATGCAGCTTTGGCAGTGCTCTGCCTTTGGTGTTACATGCTGAACTGCACATGCTGCAGCACCTGGACACAAAGACCAGTGTTGGGACAAGAATCTGCTTGAATACATGTTTCAGTGCAGCCTTCTCTGCCCTGATGGGACGCCTGATCAATGCTGAGATTTTTGTAATGAGCTTTTATTTTTGTGGTAGCTTGGGTGATGCTGATCAGCGCTATTAGAAGATACCTGCCATCTGGTATTGAGAGACTGCTCTTCGATATATGTGCTCTTTCCTCTCCTTTTCCACATGGCCTTTTGAGGGCCTTTGCATTTGAACTGCCATTCACCGCTTCTCAGGAGGCTTAGCCCACTCTTTTCCCCCAGGAACTCTTCCAGCAGAGGTGCTGAAGCAATGTAAAACTCTTCCTCTCCAAGTGTTTTGCAGGTGGCTCTCCAGAGGAAAAACCTCCTTGTCTGAGATGGTGGTGTTTCAGGTGTCTCCATTCTTAGGACCATGGTCACTTGCTTTATTCAGTCCCAAATCTATATTCTCTGCAAACGCCTCTCTGGTTTGATGAGCAGTCAGTCCAGAAAACCTGGCCAGCCCAAACCATCTGCTCTCCTAGCTGTGTGATCTACCAAGGCCATACCATGTATCTTACAAGTTGTGCTTTAGCTCAGACAGATGTTGCAATCTTCATGGAGAAACAGCTAAGGTCTTCCATCCCACACGATCCTGCAAATTAGAAATGATGGTAATGTTTGGTGTCTTTGGGGCTTGCGACTTCAAAAATGAAATATTTTCCCCAGTTGTGGGCCTGTTTAGATACGGAAATATGCAGACAACTCCTCCCCTCCAATTGAGTACAGTTGTTTCCTGCCAGAGCTTCTGTTCATCAACATTATGTTGAATAAACACCACTTCTTACTTGATTTTGAGATTCCTATCTCTGTTTTACTTCCTTTGTTCGCTGAGCCATATACCGCGTATAATTACTACATGACTCCATGATAATGCTGCTGGCAGTAAACAAAGACAAGTCTGAATCTCTGTAAGGGTATTAAAGTTTAAGAAGGGAGAAGTAATTTTTGATTTACTTATCTCCTCCTGCTCCCTTGCCCACAAGTTTCTTCATAGTTGCTCCACAGTGGAGCAAATCTGGCTTCCCACCTTAGGCTGCCTTTTTCTTCCCCCTGGGTGTGTGAGCGTGCTGGGGAGCTTTGCAAAATTCTTGTGACTTGGAGTAGAGCTGTTTGGAGCCCCAGGTTTGCTCACCCGTTTGATGTACAATAAATTCAAGCACTGCTAACATTTCAAAATCATTCTGCTGGGATTGTTTCAGGACAAAAGAATGTTTCCTTCATTGCTGTGTGGCCTAATTCCTTATGACAAAGAGATTTAGCAGCAAAAAACACTGGCGTGAATATAGCACCTGCACACATTCACATTTAGTATTCATGGACCACCAAAGATGGGGTTTAAAACATACACTGAGGCATGCTTGCAGTCAGATTGTGCTGTTTAATGGAAGGCTGAATACAATGGTGTTGTTATGTTTGTGTTTTGTTCTGCCTTTTTCATCTTCCTTATTGTTTTAAGAATACACAAGGGAATAGCCAAGCTGTGAGGCTGCTTTTACATAGCTGTTTTCAATAATTTACTTCAGGTAACTTGCAGCTTATAAGCCTTGTTGATTTGATGTTAGCTCAACGAAGGGGCATGGAGAACATGCCCTGTCTTTGGGACAGGGTCACCTACCCTGGGGGCAGGAAGATCTCCCTCTCAAAAGATCTCTTCCATGAGATTCTGCCTCTCTTGCCAGTAGACCTCTTTTGCAGGATGGGAAGTGATCAGACATGATCCATGGAGACTAATGAGAGATTTTTCCAGAGTACTGTCAGATGTTGTGGGTTTAGTGATTGGTCCTTACAACTTGGCCAAATAAATAGAATCATAGAATAGTTTGGGCTGGAAGGGACCTTCAAAGCTCAGCTAGTCAAATCCTCCTGCAGTGAGCAGGGACATCTTCAACTAGATCAGGTTGCTCAGAGCCACATCGAGCCTGGCCTTGAATGTCTCCAGCGATGGTGCATCCAACACCTCTCTGGGCAGCCTGTGCCAGTGTTTTGATAAATGAGAATCTCTCACGTTTTGACGCATGGGTTCATATCATGTGATAGGCTGAGCACTTCTTGTCTTCACTGTCCTTACTTGCCCACATCTGCTTTCTCCAGAAATGAGGTTGCCAGAGCACACTTTGGCATTTAAGTGACAACTGCGCTTTACCCAGCTGATTTACAGCCAGAAATTGTTCATTTTTTATAAAGATTGGGTCCTGCAGGTGGTCCCTGCCATTGCACACATCTGCAGGGGCCTCTGAGTGGGAACTTTGTCTTCTTTGGGCAGGGTGGCCCTAGGCTGCCCCTTGTTCCCTCAGTATGCTGAGAACAAGATTAAGGCCTGGGGGTTCCCACTGCTGCGGCATATTTACAGCTGAAACTCTGGCTGGATGTCTGTTACTGCCATTTGCTGTGGTTTGTCATTCTGTGCTGGTAGAAATGAGGGAAAATGATGTATGCTGCTGCCCTGAAGTGGCTTGCAGGAGAAATGGGGGAAAAAAGTAGAAAAAAGCCCTAACTCTTCATGTATTCTTGAATCACACAGACTGATGTCTTGTCAAAATGTAGCTACATCAACCCATACTTCAAAGGGAAAGGTCATGTCATGCTAAAATCTCACTTTTGCCAAACTCTCTGAGATTCAGCTATTGCCTCCACGAACACTCCAGTGGGAGCAGAGTAGGAATGCACAAGTAAGAGTCTTGGTCTAGTAAAGTTAGATTGGCCTGGAAAATGCAGCCCAGGACAGATAAGACTCTGTTGCTTATGAGTAAGGAATGTAGAGAGTATTTATAAAAAGCATATGTTGCCTGGCCCTCACAGACATACCACATTTCCTCTGTCTTACAGAAAAACCTAAGGTGTTTGCATAGTAGCAATAACTCAGTGGCTTTGCTGATGCATCATGTATGTCATGGGAGACCTGGAGTCTGTTAGTAACAACAGGAAGGATTACTGACCCTTTAGCATGTTTACAGCAACACGCAAAATATTTACACTGAGTCTTCTTTTCATGGACTGTCTTGTTTTATTTTTTAATGTCCGTTTACATTAGTGCTCCCAAATTCCGTGTTCATATATGGAGTCTTCCATAGATAGAGACACCATGTGAATGTGTGTATGTATATATGTGGGTATATTTGTCCAAATGTACAGATGCGGTTAATTGTAAAGAGAATTATCTTCAACTGCATGTAAGGCAAAGCCTGTCAGCAGCTGTTAAGCAAGCTGGCTGTAAAAAACAGTGACCAGAAAAATGTGCTAATACATGCTGTCAAACAAATGTCATAACAGCTTGTTATGTTTTCCTTTTTTTTCCACAGTCAACACAAATGATGAACCCCAATTGTCTCACTGAATCGAGGGTGATGTTAGCTAACTTATCTTTACCGTCAGTGTCCTTATCAAAGTGATTAGACCATCTTGGTAATGTAGTCTTGATGTCAGTAAAGCATTTAAATAAATGCTTAACCTTCAGTATATGAAAATATTTTGTAAGTTAAATGGGAATAAATGCCCCTGGAATGCCAACCAGATGCTCCAGAGCCTTACCAACTCCTTGTCTTGGCTGTTCCCAAGGAAAAGCATCTATTCTGTTGTAGAAAATAACTACCCATATTGTAAAGCTGTCACGTGGCTGTGACAACCACAGAAGGTGCCAACCGGGAAATAGGACAAGTGCTGTATTTCTGTTGTTGGCCGGTGTTATTTGCTGCTAGGGAAGCACAGATGTTGTCTTACTGCAGTAAACTGTAGTGGGAGGGCACAAGCCTCTCCCATCTTGGTGCCAAGAAGATTGCCAAATGAAACCACATATTTTAAAAACTGGGGAAGTGGTTTCTCTTTAATCAGATAAACCAGAAGTTCAGAGCTATTTGCACTAATTAGTTTAATAGCACTTAAAAGACTGCAAATTAGGGAAAGAAAGCACGATTTACAGTATTTGAAAGATGTCCTTCTATTTCAAGACCTCTCCAGTCTAGTAATGGTTGCATTTTGTTTCCTTACAGGTTAAACATATTGCTGGCTGGAATGAACCCCTTCTATTTCCATGCAGTGAATGTAATTTTACACTGTCTAGTGACTCTCGTGCTGATGTACACTTGTGACAAAGCTGTGTTCAAGGACTGTCGACTTGCTTTTGTCACGGCGCTGTTCTTTGCTGTGCATCCCATTCACACCGAGGCTGTAAGTATGTGACACACAAAAAATGGGTGACACGAAAGCTAAAAATAAATACATACTTTAAATTATTTCTTGTTTGTTTTTAAAGCAAGCTCTGAGTCATACAGAGTGTGGTACTTGTGATTTTTTTTCTGTGGAGGAGGAAAGGTGAGAATATACTATGTTTAAAATAATTTGCAGGAGTCATTAAGAAAAAAGCGTATTCATACTTGCCATCTCTCTGCTCTGGCACTAAATCCTTATTGACGTTCCGAATCAGTGATGCTGGGAATAAATGGATAGTCATTCAGATGATGAAAATGTTGAGTCTTCTGAAACCAAAAACCTCAGTGAGACTGCGCTTTCCTGCTGGGACATTGTTGTATGCCTTCAGTCATCTCCTATAGCCATCAATTTAAGGGAGAGATAGCGAAGGGTGTATTAGCGTGCATACTGGAGGAGATGGCTTAGATTGAGGCAATGTGACCCATGGATTAATTTATATTGATTTCAATTGAAAGCTCGGAGTATCACCTTCAGTATGACTTGTTAGCTTAACAAATGTCATGGTAAGTTTACAGAGCAATAGCTCATATTGGACGTACTCCGTTTCATTATAAGGAAACAGTTAATGACATAGTTGTGCTAAAACTGTTAGTGCTGGGTGGTACTTCTGTAGATAAAATGAGTCTTTGAGAAGGAAACGCTATGTCCAGCTACCCATACTTAAAAGAAACGCACTCGTTAGCTGAGGTACCATTGACTGAGTGAGGTACACATGCTTTCAGTATGAGCCTTTGTAAATGAGTGAGGGAAATGGCTGCTGCGGCTGAGAACTTCTGAGGAGAGATTACCTTAATAACAAAAAGCCACGAGCTTTACAGTTACTCCCTGTGCTGGTCTCGTGTGAAGTAACCAGCTTGGCTCCATTTGATAACATAGCTTTATATTATGAGGGAGGTTTTAGAAGAGGCACTCTTTGAGTTTATTTTTGTCTGGGTCAAAACTTAAAAAGGTTAAAAAAAAATGCAGGAGCACTGAATATGGCTTAATTATGTAATCTCAAAAGAGGCGAGACTTCAAAGGGGCTTTTATTTGCTTTATGGGCAATTTTTAGATCTTTGTGAAATGGAATACTGAAATAGTTTGTAAAAAAAGTGTTTATGCATTCTTCTTCAGTATTCCCTTTCTTATAAAAAGATTTGGTTAATTAATATGTGGAAAAAACTCCCATAAGATCAGATTATTCAGAAAGAGAATAAATTACGTATCACCGTATAGCTTTTTGGTGATAAAGTTCATTCAGATATTAATTATTAACTCACTTCTGTATAATAAGTCTTCTCCAAAGAGTTGCTCTTTCATGAGTGTTTTCCTTTAACAAACTTCAGTTCTGGGAGTTGGATGTGTTTCTTATTTGAGCCTTATTATACATAATTAAAACATATCCCTAAAATTGGCATTTCTCTATGCAACTTTGTTAATATTTTAATAAGAAATTAAAGAATGACTGAACTGTTGGTTTACTCATTTGTTTTGCCAAGTGAGAAATGCAGTAGACAAAACTAAGCGTGTCCTAGGCTAACCAAGTAACATTTCACTTTGTTGAGGGAGGATAGCACTGATAAAGCTTAAAATAGTAGCAGTTAGCATGAATCATTGAAACACTCACTGAATGCACATGCCTTTTTATAGATGTGCCCTTACACCTGCATGTCTCTTTTCCTTTCAGGTAACAGGTATAGTAGGCAGAGCCGATGTCCTAGCCTGTCTACTCTTTCTGTTGGCTTTTCTCTCCTATAATAGGTATGGTTCCTTGCTATTGGTTGTGATAATATGAGGTGTTCTAGTCAGAGGAAGAGACAAAGGGGAAACCTGTCAGTGTTTGGTTGCTAGTAGAGGTACTTCTCGCAGCACTACTACATGGAAGTGCCCTGGCCCCTGTTTTCGGCCATGGTGCCAAATAACTGATGCTTATGAGAAATTTATAAACAGAAAAAGATGAGTCACTATTTAAGATCCCCTCTTCCATTGCTGTTAGAGCTGAGCATACACTAGAGGAGGGCCTGTAGAGCTAAAAATAGTAAAGAAATATACTCAACTAAGGCAGATTGTCCATGTGTAGAGTGAAGCAAGGACACATGCCTGCCTTTGAAATACATGCTGTGACTCTGAAATACATGGTCTTGAAGAGTAAAGGACTGCATCTAGACCATTACTTATCCTTTTCAGATGAACGCTTGACACCATTTACTCCTCCGTGTCCTAAAACTGTGACTGAATAAGTATAGATAAAGAAATAGCTTTACTTGGATGGGGTTTCTGCCCCTTTTGCATTGCTATTTCATTTAGGAATAGCATTATTGTCGTGGCCACGTGGAAAAACTGCTTATATCCCTCTTGGGCTGTTTGCAGTGCTGTTTTTCATCAGAAGGTTACAAAGCCATAAAACTGGCAGTTACCCTGCAGAAATCTGCTTGTTTGCTTTTGATGCTTGTTCCCTCTCTTGCAGACTTGCTTCCCAGTCTATTCATGATTAGGACACATCTTTGACTCAGGGGGCTGTGGGTGGGATGGAAGAATTTTTGCTCGCATAGTGCATTTTGTCACATACGGAGAATTAAGCATGTGTGTTCTAGATGATGGAAAGCAGGTGTTTTTCTGCCCTTTCTGTCTTTGCACTTACTCTGCCTTCTTCCGCTTCTTCCAGCTTGTCTTTTTTCCCTCCTCAGCTCAAATTCTTGGTGCACCTCTCAGTATTTGTGTTTTCCGTTCCTGTCCTGTGTCTAAACCGTTCCTCCTTTATCAGTGAACAGTGTAGATTGTTCATGTCACTGATTACCAGCATCTTAAGGAATTAAGGAAAAGTGTCTCAGTATTTGTAAATGTAGTAAACATGAAAATAACAGGACAGGTAAAATATTTGTCAAATCTATTTTTCAGGAGTGTGGATCAGCTTTATGTTGGGGAACATTTCCCTCCCACTGCCTCCCCATTCTTTTTGCTGCTTAGTTTATTCCTTGGGACATGTGCAATGCTGGTGAAAGAAACTGGAGTCACTGTGTTTGGTGTGTGCTTGGTTTATGACTTCTTTTCCCTCTCCTGCAACGGATTCAAACTGTAAGTAACTTGTTGTGCTCACTGTGCCTTTCTGATGTTGCCACCTGCGTGTGCAAAATATATATGATTGTAGACAGCACTGTGGGAGATGGGATTGCCTCACTGAATTCGATGACACACATTTGACACATCTGGGGAGGGGGGGAGATTGGTACTCTATTGCTGCGTGGTAACTTTTGCTGGGTAGATAGAGCAGATGTGAAGAACTGAACTCTAAAATGCTCAGTTCACTCTGGCAAGACTAGCATCTATTTTTTTTCCGTGGGAGTTCTGAGCGAAGCATCAACATCTTCCAATTTCTTTGGTTTAACTCCCTCCAGTTACAATGTCTGCTTGATTATTTAGCCATAATGTCATAGTTTTAAAATATCATATGATGTTTAGTAGCCGAATCAGGTTTGATCCTTTCTGTCCTTACAGAATGGAAAAAGAGGGAAAATATCCAGCCAGTTCTGGAATGTCTGGAATAACTAGCAGCTCTTAGAAGTCAGAGGAGAAAAATCAAATACTTTGAAGTTTGTATCCCTCACCCACTTGGTGTCACAAATAGCTATGCTATTCTGTGTCTCCATTAAAAGTCTTTTGTTTGATAGAAGCTGGGTTTTATCCGTTTCTCTCCAGAACTGTACCTGGTGCAGATCTGTTGATGAGCAAACATAAACGCATACTGCCACTGAGAATGAGAGGTCTTGCTCCTGCCATTGCTTCTTGAGTTCCCAGTGCTGCTGCCCCACAGGCTCTGGAGCCTGTCACACCCCTGGGTGAGCTAGTGTATCTAGGCTCTAAAAAAGGACACTGAATTTGTGTTTCTGCAGTCGTAACTAAATAAGCTCCCAGAAGGGTTTGAGGAGTACCAGAGCTGGCACAATGTGAGAGCAGCACATGCAGGGAGGAGAAGAGGGATTCTCCTCTTCCAGGAGCATCCTGGCTTCCCACCCATTTCAGCCCTTCCTCTAGGTCCTAATGGGGAATGGACCACTTTCAGGCCCCCCTGCCCTCCCTCAGCCCCTCTAGCAGCAATAGCAATGAGAGAGCAGGTACAGTGGATTGGCAGAGGACTTCTATTTTGACCAGACAAGTAATTCATGACAGTGTAACTGGTGGGCAAGTAGCCAGCAAGCAGTTTTCTGGGGACTGACAGCCGGCATGCTTGTTGACATTTGCATTTACAGTCTGCCAGGTGCACTCCAGGAGCTGCCTGGCTAAAGGTAACACAAATGTCAATTAAGTGGGGGAAAATCTGTGCCTTCCTCCTCCTCCCTCCCCTCATCTCCTTCCTATAGTGTCACATTCCAGTGGCCTAGCCAGGTTATTTCTTTGCTTCAGTGGCATCCAGTTGCCCAGATATGGCAGTTATTTAGCATGCAGGAATGAAGCTTTGTAGTCCAGATGTGTTGCATTCTCATATTTGCTGTGGTTTTCTGTCTGTGGTGCTCAGGATCTTCTGAGTTTTTTAGAGGGGGAAAACCAACATTCTTCCACATGCTGTTAAAACTCACCTCCTCCTGCTCCTTCCCCCAACCTGGACAGATTTGTTTTCTGTTTGAAAGAGGCAGAGTGCCCAATTATTTTCTGCAGCAAAAAATTAGGAATAGCACCATATTCTTCCTCACAGTGCTTCCCATCTTTCCAGCGGACCAGAGAACAGCTTGATAAGGGAGTGCTCATCTTCTGTTGCTGTCAGATCTCTTCTGATAGACCTAGTTAGGAACTAATAAATTCTGTCCTCCCAGCATGCAAAGACTTTGTATTTTGGATTAAATAAAATGTCACCTGTTGTAGTTAGATGCCATGTTGTGCTGTTTTCATAATGCTCAACCTTTTGATGAGTACATCTGAAAAATAACAATCCTTAAATCCTTTTATTTCACTTTTCCCCTTTTTTTTTTTTTTCCCCTTTTCTCTGCATGCATTACCAGAAGAAATGGGGGGATCCACCACAGACCTGCGCAGCAGTCTGCAGCTTATCCCTCTGCCTCGCTGCAGGTCTCCCCGGCCAGCCGGGAGAACGGGAAGCATCGCTTTGCTCACCGCGGCACCTGGAGCTCCTGCCACTCAGCATCACCAGAGAAGCAGCGGAGCAGTGGCCTTTCTGTGCCCAGCAAAGCCATGTGGGCTATTCGGAGGTACTGCTGACTGCCTGCTGCTGTGTTGTGGTTTAGTTTGTAGCTGATCCTGCCTTAAAATAGTTTAACCATTTTTGGTTAACTTTGGATTAGCCATTTTTATCCTGAAATGTGCTGCCATTTTTCTTGTGCTACTGGAGAGGGAAGAGGGGGGAAGGTGGAAGGAGAGTTAAGGAAAGAAAGAGGATAGAATTGAAAAGGGTATGTCTTCTGCTTGTGAAGAAGAGAATATCTAAGGGCCCTCCATGTTCTGAGACTTTCTGTACTAGTATGATATTAGGCAATGCTCCTTTTCCCAGCTTCTCTGTGGAGAAATCCAAAACTGTAATGCTAGTTTGAATGTGAAGAAGAGGCATATGTGCATATATACAATAATGTCTAAAGTGACTGCAGTGTAAGCAGCATATTATGTGATATTGCTATATATGTACATATACACATGTCTGTAAGTATGATTTGTGCACATGGATATACATACATATACATAAACATGCGCACACACACACATATATGAAAGTAGCATATATGATAGCCACTTCTGCTTTATGCTTAAGAATGTGCATGTAATGGTGAGAGCCGGGCTTGAGCAGTAACAGAAGGATTTTCACTGGTCACATCCAGCAGTTCTTGGCATGTTCACTGGGGAAGGCAGGAATCCAGGGACACACTCTGGCATGGGACCAGTGCTTGGCGCCCTTATCCCTGTGGAACTGCGCAGAATTAGTAAGAGCATTTGAGGTGGTGTGACTCAGCAGCCACCCCACGGATGTGTGTCAGAGTGTGGGGGTTTTTCTTTTAACGTTGACTCTTGTACAGTCTCCCTGGTAGTCATTGTCCAGCCTGTCCTTTGTTGCTAACTGCAAAACACTCACAGTATGATTTCATTTAGAGACCTGTAATAACAAATTGCCCTGCACTGCCTATTCCTTGGGGAAAGTGTTTTGTTCCTTAAATAGATCAGGAAGATAGATCAGTTCTCTGATCATTTAATGGTTGGCACCTGAACGGGCCCCATGCAACACTCCCGAAATCTGGAAAAGGGAGTGTTTTATTCCCTCATAACACCCCTCATTAATCAGTTCAGTAGGAGCTGTTTGTTTGTTGTTGTTTGTGTTGGGTTTTCTTATAAATAATTTTGCTGCATCAGTAATGATGGCATTTAAGCATTACATGGGATCTGTATCTTCTCATATCAGAGAGTCTGTTTTCTTTCTTCCTGCGGATTAAATGGTTCAGCCCACTTGAGAGCTTCTGCCCTGCATGTGTTTTGTGTGATTGATCTGACTTGGGGGTGCTTGAGTTCTGCTTTTAACAAGGAAGGGAGTGGCTTTGGTCCAGTTGCCTCAGTGTGGGAATCAGTGACACAAAAATAGTGCAGAAGTTGAGGCTTTTTGGAGTGGGTTAGTGCTGGCTGCTGCAGCACAGAGGCTTTTCTGGCCATTGGGAACAGCTTCTAAAATTGTTTGTTCGAATTTATTTCTTCTCCTGTATCCCAAATGTTCAGCACAATTGGAAAGCTTGGGTCACCCCGGTAACTTCTGATATGCCAGACCAGAATGGGCTGTGCAAAAGTCTCATTTGTCATTTTGCCTCTACAGTTTAGGACCTGGCGGGGAGGAGTAACCCGAGCATGACACTGATGCAGCTGCTGTTTGCTCTCTCCATGTTTCTCTCAGTGCTTCTCATTGATATTTTTGTTTGTTTCCATTTTCCCTGATGGATACTGTGGTGGAGGTTGCCAATATAAAAAGCATCTCCAAAAAGCAATATAAAAAGCATCTCCAACATCTTCTTGTTCATTGTTTCTTTTACCCCTGTTTCTTTCTTTCTTCCTACTGCTCCTTTCCCCTCTCCAACATCTTCTTGTTCATTGTTTCTTTTACCCCTGTTTCTTTCTTTCTTCCTACTGCTCCTTTCCCCTCTCCTTTACTTTGTACTTTTCCCAGACACCCTCACCCTGCCCCTGCTTTTGGGAACATCTCTTTCTTACACCACGGGGAAAGCCTCTGGTTTTCCAGCTTCAGCAGAGGCTGCAGAAGTTGTGTTGGAGAGGCTGTGCACGTGGGATGGCTTCGGAGGGGGCTCATACATGCTGCCAACTGTCATTTGCTTTTCAGCAGCTGCCTCTTTGAGTATTGTAAAGGATTTCTGCACATGGCAAATCTAGCTCTGTGTGTACATAGCTGCTTTCTTTTTTAAAAGGGTCTCTCATGGTGCAAGCTGCTCAGTTTCTCTTTTCAAGTGACTGACTGTGTACAACACGCTTGCAACAACCTGTTGTCTGATGATGGTTCACTCTGGGATGCCCAAAGTGGGAGCTGGCTTGGTCCCGGTGACTGAGAGGGAAGTCTGTTGCGAGACGCTTGTATGAGAGTTGTGCCTGAGAGCCTTGGGAGAAAGCCTGGGATGGGTTAATGGATGCTGCACACTGATGGCAACCTTCTTTGCTAGTTTTTGCCTTGCTCTGAATTCCTTTTTCCTCTGAAGGCTTAGAGGGTAACTTCTTGCTGCATGGAATGGCAGCCTCTTAGTGCCTGAGCAATTTGACCAGTGCCTGCTTATCTAATGTCAGTGGTTGCTAGTCAGTACAAAAAACCTAAGTATTCTGCTACAGCATTTGTAATTCCAAGAGATCTTCCCAACTCACAACCACATGGAGCGTGCTTGCAGTCATATGGAACAGCAAGATTAAATGTATTGCAGCTCACTGACTCTCAAAATGATTTTCACCTCACATAGAGGTCTGTGACCACTACTTGATGTGATTGCAGCCTTCTCCTTACTTCCATTTGCTGACTCATCTCATAGGATAGATTAAAATAGTTGAAATACACTGTGCTCTGTCTTTAGTGCTATTGGCAGATTATATGATATGAAGTAGGAAGCGCTCAAGGCAATTGCTCTATTAAAATACAATCCATCTTTTCTAAAGTAAATTCTTGCTATAGATGAAAAAAGGTAGAAGGAAAAAAATTGAAGTCATTGTCTAATACACAAAATTAATTGCACAATTTCTCTTCTGTGATCAAAGTTTCTCTGGCTCATGTAGGTCTTTTCCATGGTAAAAGGGAGGGGGAAAGATTTTAAGTATTTCAAAAACTCCACAGTTGGAGGGCAGATTGGGCACAGTGCAATAGCTGCTGGTACCTTATCTAGTGCACCAGGTTGCTTGTTGTAAAGTCTTCATTACAATAAAATAGTTGTGCACTGTTTAATAGGTACTTTTAAGTACTCGTGATCAGTCACATTTCTGTTTAATAATAATTTATTACATATCTTGCTACTAGAGCTAACTGAAAAATGCAGGAAAATGTGATAGAGGAGTTAAGGGAATCAGTCTAATTAGTAGTAACTGGAGTTAGTTATGTAAATTCTTAGTACAGAATGATTTCTGTTCTTTATTGTCACTTGCTTGTCAGCTATTCAGTGAATGTGGGTGTTACAGTCCTGGATGCGTTCAGGAGTAAGGAATGAGTTAGTCTGAATGAAATTGCAGGTTTTAGGACCATGATTTATTGCAATTTTGGGGGATGCTGACATATACACTGAAACAGGGTAGCTAGGATCTCTAACGAGTTTGATCCCTCTCCCTGAGTTTTAAGACCTGAAAGAGACTTGTGACTGCATGTGTATTCCTATATGACACAAATGGAGAAGTGCAGGCAGGAACTTTCATGTCAAGCTTGTACTTCTGTTTGAGGCAAGTATACATGTATGTGTCCTATTAAAAAGCATTATCAGTGCCAACAGTTCACTGCTCACCATAGCGATACTCTGTCAGATCCACGAATATGTTAAAACAACAAGTTGTCACAGTCCTTTGTGCAAGTTGTGTCTGTAGTTACTGTCGCTCATTCTCTTTTTCTTGATTTGTTGAACCCGTGGAAAACAGAGGTCTGGTTTTTTAATCTTTTGCTTTTACTATTTTTAATTCCAAGGCTACATATAATTGTAGTCGTGCCGTGTCATGCGTGCCTTGTGCTCAGCATTGCTAAATGCTGTCCTGTCTGTGGATACCCTCATACCACCTAATCATGCTGATGGTTTTGAGCTTTGAACAATGATCCTCTGGTGAGCCCACAGTCCAAGCTTCTTGAAAAACAAGACTCCTTAATAGCTTGCATATATCTGAAACTGAAATCTGTTTCTCTTTGGTGATCTAAACCCTGATTTTTATTGCATCTGCTGGTGGTGATTTAGCTGTTGAGACCTTTCCTTTGGACTGGACAGTAGACTGGTTGCCATTTTCCATGTATATGAGCTGTTATATCAGGTTTTTGTGGTGGTTGAGTTTTGGTTTGTTTTGGGTTTTTTTTTCCCAGCTGACAGAATGAGAGAAGATGCAGGTGTACTTGAAGCTGTGCTCAACAGCATCACTTTAATTCTGTGTATGTGTAGAAGAGAATGAGGGAGCTCACTACTTGTTAGCACTGTGGGATCCAGACACAAAACCCCATTGATCCAAAATTCAATGAAATCCTTAAGGCTAAAGCAGGGGAAAGTGTGATCTGATGACTAAACCAGCAGTAATGTTCCTTTCTTTTGCAGTAGCAGGGGAAGGAAAATGGAAATGCTTTGCAGAATGTGGTGCATTCCAGGGATGGCTGTGCTGGTCCTGAGATTGACATACTATGAGGAAAAGTATGTTAAGTTCATAACGTGTCTTCCCTGGGTCCCTGCGCAGCATGTAGTCAGTGTTTGAGCTGAAACAGATGCTGTTCTCCAACATGAAGGAAGAGCAGGAAGGGGGGATCAAAGTGTTGGCACACATAACTTGTGACTACATAGCAATTGCTTGGTGTTGATTTGGCGTTTCCACACTGGGTGCTTCTATTTCTAATTCTTGTGTAGCATTGGTTTCTGTTTTTGTTTGTTTTTTTTTTTTTAACTAGTTTGCCAGTGTAGCACATTCCTGCTCTAATATGAAATTCCTGTTCAAAAAGCAGAGGTCTCAGCTGCACTTTTTAATGCTTCCCATTGCCATGCAGGGCAATGCTGTTTCCTAGACTCATAGCCAATGTAAGCAGAATAGTGTGACCAGTTTCCCAGATATAGGATTTCATGTGTGCAAACTTTACCTTTTCTTGAAGTTTAGAGGGAGTTTTGTAGAGGAAGGTGTGGCTCAGAGTATGGAACTGCTTGGGTTATAGAAGTGTGAGGAAGACTCTTTCTGTAAGATGTGATACAACTTTCTTAAACTTCAGTAAGTTGCTCTTGGTAGCACTCACACACCCTGAAGGTCATTGGTGGCTGCATTTATACGTAAAGTGCAGTAGTAAACAGCACTGCATACTTATGAGAGAACACTTGAGGTAACTATTATTAATGTATTATTTTGGTCAGGGGCAAGCATGCAACAAAAGAAAAACCTGGATACTCATTGCTGGCTTAAAAGGTCCTTGCTGTGCAACAGCAAAATAGCAAGGAAGGGATATAGGGCTTTGCAAAAGGTAGAACAATACTTAGTGGATAAATTCCAGGAGAGTTTGGGATTCAGCCTGTGCTGAAAAAGGTCTGGGGGTCAAAATGATTTTCTTCTCTAGGAAAGCAAAACGAATAACCTGGAGCATTAAGAAATGCAGCCAGCCTAGGCTTTTCCCTTCCTTCCTCTCTCACTGGTGATCTCCAGAGAGTTGTGAGGTTTTGAAAATAAAGGAGCAAGCTCCTTCTCTGATGCTCTGAGCAAAGGCTGGTGTTGAATTGCCTCCGTGTGAAAGGAGAGAAAAGGAAGTGCTTAATTGTCACTGATTTTTTTTAGGGAATTGATGTTTAAAATTGAACTGAGAATAGGACAACAGAGTTTTACTCCAAAAGACAAGCAGGGCTTCGAGTCCTAAGGCTTAGGAAGGCACAGTTTGTGCTGAAAGATGGCAGATAATTTACATTGTTATCCTGATAACAGTGGGATGATGCTTCTATGATGTTGCAAGCTTTTGTTAATTGTAACAGGTTTGCTAAGGCTCTGCCATTCTTCTATTCAGTAAGCTTAAGTTTTGACTGAAGCTTGGCCCCCCTTGGGGAGCTGTAGTGCAGAGGTGGATTTGTCGTGTGGTTTACTCTTCTCTGAACTTGGTTCTTTAGACCATAGTGAATCTGAGCAATAGCTCTAGCTACTGCTGTGTCTGTGTCATGTCTCCTTAGGAAATGTTTGCTAGCAATATGTGAATCTTATTCCCCTTCACCTGCAGTCAGTGATGACATTTATAGTCAGACTGAGATGGTATCTGAGGCCACCAGAAGACTCTGCTAGAGTCTACAAACATGGGAGAAGTGGGTGCCTCTATGCTTAAAGCTTTGGACTCAGCCAAGGATTTATGCGCTCTGGCCTGTGACTGTCTTCCAGAGAATCCTTGCGTAAACTTGGGAAAAGAATTGCATATCTCTGTTCCCATGGCATGTGTTGGAAGATGAAGCACAGTAATGCACTCTTCTACCTCTGTATTTGCGATATGGTGGTTAAGACTCCACCTCAAAAAAGCCAAGGACTCTGTATGATGCATGCTTGTGGCGTTATGTGTCTCAGTCTTTGAAATCTGCAAGTGCTGTTTCAATGCAAGTAACTGAACTCATTGCTTCCTAACTAAAGTTTATTTAAAAAACAGCGCCGCTTTGGTATGGTGATGACTGTTGTTGCATGCACTCACAAAGACATGTTTAGACATCATTAGATGCAAAATTATGACCTCATCAGGTAAGAAAGGCCTGATTTAATTTTAGCCCTGTTGTGTGTTTATATTATGACAAGTTTCAATTACACTATCACACACCATTTTTTCTGCATGATTCCTGCTCTATTCATTGCCCAGAATGGATAGGGCTCAGTTAATGAGCAACCATTCAATATTCTGTTTCTTCCTTGTCCAGAGCATGGCCCCATGCACAATTTACTTCATATTATTCAAGTCCTGCTCTGAGACAGATTAAAACCATCTTGATAATTTCTTTGTGTATAAGCTACCAAGTGCTGGTATTTCCTTGCAGTTTGTTGCCTTCAGCCTGTAATCTTTTAAAGTACTTTTGGCATAGTTTCTGGATGTGTAATTTCCTTGCTTTTCAAAACAAGTGGAGTGAATGGCCAGAAATTTTGCAGTGGGGAGCCACATGGGTGTGAACAGTTGGATTGAAGCCTTTGGATCCAACCCGCTGACATCTGCCGCTTAGGCAAGCAGACTAGCTGGTGGCAGCAGTAGATTGTGCTCTAAAGGAGTTGGTATTAAGAGCCAGGGGACTTTTTCCCTTGGATATTTGCTGACAGAGAAGGCACAGTGACATCATGTTCCCTTCCAGACTCGGAGAAGAATAAGCCCTGGCATGTGCAGCTTCTTCTGGCAGCCCCTTCCTTCCTCTTTCCCCATTTTGTTGTCCTGCCTTGTCTACTCCAGCCTGCCCTTATCTCTTCCCTTGCGTTCTTCTACTTAGTCATTTAGTTGCTTCCAGTCATTACCTCTCAGGCTTTGCCTTTTGGATCTTACGGCTTTCCTGAAAAGCTGCTGTGTGATAAACTCCCTCTCCAAGGGTCCAGCCTATATTTCTAGCCCCCACAGTCCTTGCCCTGCCAATTCAGGGGCCTCCACCTATGGTCTTTGTACTGTGTATCACATCCTCCATGTGCTTCCCAATCTCCCTGTCTCCTGTGGGAGCTTTGCCCAACTGGGGGGCAAGATCCTTCTTGGGTTTTTGAGCTATCTGCGCTTACTCTCTCTTTCCTTACCTCCTCCCTTCCTCTGCATGGGTTTCTGTTCCATGGGCTGCAAAGCCTGGTTGCTTTTTGACCTCTTTTCTACAGCTTTCCCGGTTCAGATCACCTCTACCCTGTGCCCAGCTTGTGAGTTTTCCTTGTGCTTGCTGCCTGGGTTTGAGGATGAGCGAGCCTGGAGATCCAGGCAAAAGCCAGGAGCCTCCTTTGCTCAGGTGCTTGGCATGGCGCTGAGCCACAGTTGCTTGTACTCTTGGCATTTGTGTATGGAAATGAGAGCACTTGTGCACACTTGCTTGAACAGAAGAGGCTTGGTTTTAAGTCTTACTTCTGTTGGATTGTTATAGCTGCTGTTCTGGATAGTTTTGGGGTTGTTTTTGTCCTCAGTACAGAAAAACACCCCTCTCCCTATTTGTAAGTCCTCTGAGAGGAAGTAGAAAGTAAATAATATCTCCATGACTATTAATATATGACAGTATTGAGAGGCCCTGTGTATTTCAGTAAGCAGCAAATAAACTTAAGTAGTTTGGCTTCATGTACATTAAATGTCAGAAAATAGGGAGCAAAGCTGAGTATGATGTTTTTCTTAGGTGATGATGACTTAACATGTTTTATTTATTTTTATGGAAGACCTTTTAGCCTTTTAAAGATCCTTTAGACCTTCATTTAGTCCATAAAACTATGTTTTTGTGAATTCTTGAGGGGGAATTGTGCATGGGACAAAGAACCACACTGTGCAAAACAGAATCAGGAGGGAAAGTTAATGGCTGCTTTTGTTTGGGTGTTTTTCCCCATTATCTGAAAGATGCTGATCACTTATTCATTCATGTGCAGAAGGAATGTTTTTTGCCTCTCATTAATGGGAGTTGTGTTTAAGCCCTGCAGTTGCAGTCGCTTCATTGTATGTCAGCTTCTGTGTTCGCGGTGTTGCTAATTGGAAATCCCCAATTTGTAGGTGCAGTCTTGTTTGTCCCAGAGCTGACTCACAGGAGACTCTGTTCATTCCTTTTACATCACAGGACTGCCTTTTATTCACAGTTCATGGCAGTCTCATTAAACCAGCGTTTGAAACAGCAGCATGCCCATGTTCATTGGCTTTCTCTGAAAGCCCTGTAAACCAGTGTCAGGGAATTAACAGCGGCTCAGAAACAGAAAACCCTTAATGGCTTGCCAGGTCATTTTCCTTGCAATAAATCTGGGTTAGTTTGACACAGAACAGTATTTCAGTCACCCAGGAAATAAAAAAAACCAAACAAACCACAAAACCTGAAGATAGATGATGATGATACCCATATTATTGCAGGTATTCCCCCAGAGCTAATCTAATTGAACAGTTTCTCTCTTACAGCTTTGACTTCCAGGCACATTTTTGGATGTCTAGTGGAAAGGAGACATTTCGGCTGTTCTTAGGATTGAAGGATTCAGCTGTAACTACTTAACTCATTAATGACTGATAGTTTCCAAGCTAGTCCGTGTTTCCTCTGTAAACCTGGTAATCACAGCAAGTATTAAGAGAAGGACAGCGAACTTTCAGAACTAAGTTACATGGCTTTAGGTTTTCACAAGCTGATGTAAGCAATCGTTTGCTCAAAACCATGAGGACACCAGTCTTACCAAATGCGACTTAAGTGGTTGGTTCCAGTTGTGTGATGAACGTTACTTCGTGTTTTGTCTTTAATGTGAAGTAGCTGTTGAGATTTAATTCTTGGTTTAAAAAGACAAAACCCGTTAGCATGACTGATGCTTCTCCCATCCTCTCTGTGTGCTTTCCAAATGGAATAGATCCTTCCATGATTAGAAACAAGTAGTATATCCACTTTCACATTTCTAATTCAGTTATCCCAATATTTTTTTCCAACTAGTGCATTAAAATCCTTAATCCTCTACTTGGCTTGGAAATGCTGGAACACAGATTTCTCTCCCAAGCGCAGACCTTTGAAATGCAGATTTTTTTGTTGCTATTCTTTTAAGCAGTTTCCAGAATGTGAATGTCCAGGAAGCTGCAGCGCAGAAGGGACTCTTATAAATGCATTCCACATTCCCAACACCCGTGCTGAAATTCAGATACTGGCCAAAGTGAGCCTTGAAAGACAAGGTTTGCTCTTGGGCTGTTGGAACACTACTATTGAGTGTTTGCTTTCCAGGTCTGACAGGTCTTGCAGCATCTGGCGATGCTCTGCTTTGCCTTATGAATTCTCATTACCTGCCACGACTGATCATGGAGCGGTTTAAATGAAAATCTCCACTGAAATACATTGTGGTGGTTGTTATTGTTTCTTAAAGCCACCTTTCTTGAAGCTAGGTTTGGTTATCTTAAGCAAGTATCATTCTTTTGTTGTGTGGATAATGCAGTTGTTCCCTCTGAAAGCTTCGGTTGGCAGTGTGTTTGCATAAGTTCCCTGTTTAGTCTGGTGACTAAAAGTCTGCTCAAATCTCTCCTTTTGTCACCTGTGAATCCCTTGGTTTTGCAAATCACCTATTTCAGTAAGGAAATTATTTCGATAAGGAAATACTAAGCGCAAAATTTGGGCTTTGAAACTAAGTAAGGTTGTACTTTGTGCCAGTGCAAAAACTGTGGAATAATATACAGTTCTTTTCATCCGTGAAAGATGCCAACAAACCTGCTGGATGTTCACTTTAGAAAAGGAAAATTAGAAGGAAAAACTCTCTTCCCTGTTTTCCTCTGAGACAAAGACCTTAGTGATTGTTCAAGATAAAATTCAGGGATAGAGTAGTTATTGGTCAGGGGTGGAAGGGAGAGGGAACATTATCTTTATTTCCCTCCCATAAAATGCAATTTTATCTCATCATACAACCCTGTTGCATGTATCATTTTTGCAAGACCATGTTAGGAATTTCTGCAGAGACAAAGCTGCTGTGAAATGGCAGCCTTGGATTCTCCTGCAGTATTTTGACATTGCTGATTTAATTGCATTTACTGTAACCTCTGCCTAATCTCATGACAGCAGCTTGTGTCACTGCCGCGCCTGTGAGTTATCTGTAAATATTTGAACGAGGAATGTTTCTTTTGTATTTTGGTAGTAAACTCGATTCATTTTGTTGTCGTTCTCCCCCATTCTCTCTAGTGTTAATTATGTCACACATTTATTTCAGAGGATGAATTGTTTAGAGCAAAAATGGTTTTGGTACAAGCATCAGGAATTTTCATCTTTAGAAAGCTGTCACCTGCTCTGTGATCTAAATGGCTGCTAATGCCAGTCTTTCTGATCTAGCCATTACAGATCAGCATTCCTTTGCTGATCTTGGCTGATGTACTGATGTACTGAATCACGATCATGACCCTGCTTATGTTCCTAAGTGGTATCTCCATTACGGAATGACTCAATATGGAAAACCAAATTCCTTCATTCATTGACAGTATAAGCTTTTGGAGATGATGTATAACTTTTCACCCAGAAGGCATTTGTTCATGCGTTTGGTTTAGTGCTGTGCATGAATATAGGAATTTTTACATGATATTTCTTCAGAGGAAGAAGCCCAAACAAATACTTTATACTAAGATTTGTCTGTGGCACTCATAACAATATATTCAAAATAATAGAACATTGTGGGAAAACTCTATGAAACCAGCAGTCCATCTAGCTCTAGTCTCTGTTTTCTAACTGTGGTCATTACTAGATGCTTACAGAGAAGAAAAGAATGGGAATAGGGCCAGTACGAGGTTATCTTTCTTCACCGTGCATGCTGAGCATGTGGCAGTCAGTGATTTAGAGCCTGTGCATGTGTATGCTTTATCTGGAGCCCTGTGTTTAAGACTCTCCATGGACCTGTCCTCTGTGGAGTTGCCTAATTCCTCTTTTAGAATCCTTCTCTCCTCTGACTTTGAGAGCATCTTGTCACAATAAGTTCTGTGATTTTATTATACACAATGAGGAAATCTTTCCCTTTGCTTGAAAACTGAGAATTTCACTGGGAGCCCCTTGACTTTGTGTGATAAGATGTAGAAAGTAATTTATCTGCTTACCTCCCCAAGCCCTTCATAATTTTATGATATCTTTATATGCACTCCTTTCCAGGGTAGAGAGGAGCCCTGTTCTGTTGACTTGTCTCTTCACACAAAAGCTATTCCGTGTGTCTGAGCCTTATTACCCTTTCGTATGCCTCTTCAATCTCTATTAGATCCTTTGAAAATTGGGCAGAGGAAGGGGAGATCTCAGAATAACATGCAGTACTCTGGATGCAGGGGCACCTTGGATTTTTATTCAGTGTATTATTGCTTGTTGTTTCTGTTCTAAACACGCTATTCAAAAGCTGCATTTTTCAGTGCTGATTTATGGTACCTCTCTTTTTTTAATTTATTATTAATTCTTTTGTTCTGACTGACTGCAGTCTGTGTGGGTAGCTGATATGGACAGTAAAAACCTGAATGGAAAAATCTGAGTATCTTTTATTACCATGGTTTGAATTCTGAGTGCTGCCTTTAGCTGAAGAGTATCCTGCAACTATCTGGCCCATTCCCCATTACAGGGGAAAGGCTGGAGCAAGGTGCTGAACTAAGCTAAGATGGGTCTGGCTGATTTCAGGGCCAGAGATAATACCATCAAACTCTGTAGCTGCTCTATCTTGCCTCAGTTACCTTGATCTGGGTTATAATATATATACAATATATCCTCCCTTTCATAACTGCTATTTGGGCATGAGTAATAACTCAAAGTCACCTGGCTTGAGCAATGCTTGTGGACTTCCCCAGACACCCATGAGAATGAGCACTTCTCACTGCTTTCTGTTGGCTTCAGCTGGTTTTGCTTCTGCTTAGCAGTGTAGTAACAGTGCAAAGGGGCTGCAGCCGCTGTTTCAGCTGCCTGGGACCCAGGGTGTACATGTCATCTCTTCACCAATGTCTATGCTCCAGCAGCCAGGGAAAAGCATCACCTCTCCAAACCAAAGAATGGAAAGTCTGAGCATTTGCTCCAGTTCACAAACGAAATCTGACATACAGCAGTGATGTTTGGGAAACCAGGGTTTCCCAAATCATAAGCAGATCCACTGTAGCAAAAGTCTTGCTATTTTTGCTGGTAAATTGTCAATTTCTCTCTTAAAGTTTGCTGAAAAGAGAGAGCTCCTTATCCCTCTCCCTTTTGGTCCAAGCTAAAAGCTTCATCATTTGTCCTTTTTAAGTACGAAGTTGTAGACAGTACAAGCCATGACAGCTGCTGTCCCAGGGTTTCACGTCACTATTTGTTGCATTATTTACTTTGATCTGCTTTGGCCTCTTGACTCCATCAAAAGTGCCTTTCAATGTGAATTAATTAAGAGAACTGTATTTTCTTCTTTCAATTGCCTTTAAAAGAGAAGTGGTCCCAGATGGCATTAGGGAAGGAAAGAGTGCTTTCTCTCTCTCCACAAGCCATGCTTTTTTTGTAGACCAAAGGCTTTCTCTGCCCTTATGCCTTGGGAGTCTGCAGTTTTGATGAATTGAATGTGTTTTCTCCCAGGAATTTGGAAATGCCAGAACCAAATGAGGCCGCCTCAGTGGCATCTCAGCCCAACTGAGCAACTTTCTAATAACGAAGATGACTTCAATATTGCAGCATCTTGTCTCTGCAGGCACTCAGTTAATTATGAGGTGTGAATAAAGAATATGTTTCACAGTGCCTTAACAATTTTCTGAGTTCACTGATCCATAAACAAGATTATTCCCTAATAGTCCTTCATCTCTGCCATTATTACACGAGGGTGTTCAACTTTAAATTAAATTAAAAATTATCATCCTTAAAGTTTGTTGAGCCACAGCTAATCTTCTGAGAGTGTTTCCAGGATTAACTATTTTTAAATTGCTTAGCTGTCTGGGGAGGAGAGAATTTTGTGTCGTTCCTGCCATGCCATTTTTATAAAGACCGCACTGTAGCAACTCTCCGCTGGGAAATGCGGATTAGACCCATTTTTCTCTCTTTCTTTCCGAAGTCCCTGACACTATCAGACAGCTGATGTTTTGGAAGGAAGCTGCTCTGTCGAGGTACGTGCAACTTTTTTTACAGTTCTTTCAGCTGTTGCCAACCCAGGAGCGAGGGACTAAATTTGGTTCCTGAATGCCAGCTGTTCCAGCCTGGCTCTGTCCCTCTGCCTTAGCCAGTTTGTACAGGATGGAAATGAAATGGGCTACTGGTGCAGAACAGTCAGGCGGTTTGCGATCTCTCGGGGCTGTGCAGAGCTACAGCTCCTTGAAGACATTTTTACCATTACTGATAGTGTCATTGCAGATTTTTAAGGTCAAGAGTGACCATTTATGATCATCTAATCTGAGCTGGAGCGTGGTGCAAGAGACAGATCTTAACTTAGATTTACTGCATGAAGTTTGCATTTCTCTTTGAGCTGTGTCTCATGTCTGTCAGCAGCCCTGACTTTAAAGACTTGATGTGATGGAGTGTTTGAAATATCCTTAGGTGGATGGTTGCAGTGATATGCTATTTGTGCTGTTAAAAATGTGTGCCTATTCCTAGTCTGATTTATCTAATTTGAGCTGCCAAGCACTGCATCTCATTATGTCTTTTTCTGCTAGATTAAACTGGGCTCTCCTAGCTGAAAGTTTTGCAGTCTGTGGTAGTTGTTTTACCATTCTTCCAGACAGACTTAAAGGCCAGGCTTCCTCGGGGTATGTCTACCCAGCAGTTGCTGTTGTGATGCAGTTAATGTACTTACATCTGAACAAGTCTTGGATTAGGTAGCTTGGGTCCTGCTAATAATATGTCTGCAATGGCCTGGGGATCAGAGTAGGTGAAGCAAGCTTTCTAAGCATTTGCCAGTATTTCTTTTTAGAATCATAGAATGGTTTGGGTTGGAAAGGACCTTAAGATCATCTAGTTCCAACCCCCCTGCCATGGGCAGGAACACCTCACACTAAACCAT